>JAQGBX010003239.1:0-17861 GCA_034698745.1 Megaphyllum sjaelandicum
ACTTTTTTAGGACTTTTAGGACTTTTTATTTTTTTTAGGACTTTTTTAGGACTTTTAGGACTTGTTTGCCACCCTGCTGACCTGTGGGCACCCTGAAAACCCATCTGCCAACTGGTTTTGGCTGTGCTCTTTTCCCTGGTGACAGTACTTCGGATCAGCCAATGGGTAATCACGAAGTTGCGTCCAGGCCTGCAGTTGGGGCAGCAACTAAGTGGTTTGAATTGGTTTGCTGACCTAGAACTGGATGCGCATCTACATGTAGTTATCAGCAGTTTTGCACGCGTCCATCTCGGACCCAAGCAATGACGAGTTACTACGTCAATTCATTTTCTAGCTACGAAGGACTTCACAGGTGGTTTCAACTGTTGCTGACAGCCAATCTATGGAATTCCAGCGGTTTTGCTACACGAGCTGTCTAATCTGCCAATAGACAAAAGCAAGAGACCCAACTTCTCTGCCAGGTTTAGACATGGTGATGCCCTAACATTGGCAGTCCGAACTTTGGGATACTGTAGGG
The DNA here is from genome assembly GCA_034698745.1 of Megaphyllum sjaelandicum. Lineage (NCBI taxonomy): Eukaryota > Metazoa > Arthropoda > Diplopoda > Julida > Julidae > Megaphyllum > Megaphyllum sjaelandicum. The sequence continues at coordinate 518 of JAQGBX010003239.1, forward strand.
CCTAAATTGTAAATTGTTAGGAGATAATACGGCTGTTTAATATAACAACTTGGCAACAATGCCATAAAGATGCAAAATGAATCCATTCAGGGTAGGGGAAGGGTTACTTGTTTGGAACCATTACAAATATGCCATTTTTAAAAGAGCCATTGAATCTGAGGCTATACGAGCGTGGTTTATTTAGCGTATATCTAAATTCCGTCCTTACGCAGTTCACCAAAGATCACGATATTACATTGCAAATATCCAATAGATCTTATTCCATGGAAATATCCTCAGAGAGCATATTAATGCACTGGCATCATGTACAGTGTATGGCAATCCCGGAACAGTGACATCGTCGTTATCGTAGGTGGGAAATGTACTAAATAATAACCTAACTATTACAAATATTTCACTTGATGCACATTCCAAACAGCGACTGAAGTAAATGGATGCAAATTTTGCTTCTTGGTGTTTTAGTGGTCACAGCATTAATGTCAAAAAATTTAAGGATTTTAAGCTGTACCTTCCTCATTTTTCTTACTCGATACAACAATGAAGTTACATTTTGTAAACTTCGAAGGTAGAATGATTTTATTTCACTGCGGTCATTTCTCGCTATGTGAGAACAGTACGCTGAACGTGACACAGGTCAATGTCGGGTTAAAAACGACACCCATGTGCAGACGCAGTTTTTGTAAGCAACTCACTGTCAGAACAAACTTGAAAAATCTAATTTGCGACTGCATAAGATGTGCCGAAGGCCAAAGTAAAGCTTATTTTTAGGATAGAGCATAATGAAAACATCAAAGACAAATGCCAGACCATTCAGAAATTCGATGCATTAACAATCCAAACAAAGCTGGAAGTGCATTTAAATTAATGGAGATTTCGAATCACTCCCAACGGGTCATCTTTCGCCAGAGAGACAGAGATAGAGCGAGGAATCTTGGGACTATATATTATTAACGTGGGACCTGGAAATGTACTTCAAAGGAAAAAGTAACATTATCCAACTAAAGTCCGAGCTAATATCATTGGCAATTTGGCATCCATAATATCTAACTGCGGAAAAAGACAGCATGCGAAAGAAAGTACATGTATATATATATACTGTATGTACCAACTCAAGCTATAACTAAACCCCAAAAATAGATTTCAACGCCTTCTCGGACGAGAGCAAGTCAAACGGTAAACTTAGTGAATGCAAATATACATGTACCGTACATCGCATATCCATGGATCAGGATCTGTCCAGGTTGAGTGTCTCTAATTCAAAATTCCGACCGGACACCACAAACGGGAAAAAACAACCTGTTCCTCGTGGTTTAATGTATACAAACTGTATCCACAAAATTATTAAAAACAAATACATGTATTACTTAAACAATTCGTCAAGATGTTTTCAGCAATTTATGCTCTATTTTTTCAACTTATGTGGTCACGTAAAAAAGTATTGTAAGATTAATTAAAATAATTAGTTAATGTACTAAGCTTGAAGGATGGAAGCTAAATGAAATTATAATTCTGGAGCAGGACACGTTGCAGAAATGTTTATTGCAAGGCATTTTAACAATCTGTCGCTGCAGGTGTTGCCCTCAAATAATATAGTTCTGAACGTTTCAGCATTTCCTTCAGCAACCATAGCGACCAATCACGAATTCCGCTTCCTTTCGTTTGGGCAGAAGAAAAAGTAGCTTAATAAAGAATGTGAAATCCAATTTACCATCAAGAGGGATTTTGGGATGAGATAACGAAGCTGGATGAACACGAAACATTTTTTTTCTCTTTGATTAGTCTTTCGGATCATAAAAAATTGAAAAATAAGTTCCGCACAAATTAGGTCAGACGCCAGGCCATAATCATTATAAGCAAAACCTAGGATCGAGATGAATTGGGAAGATACTCTCGATCTCTACATTTAGCCATTCCGAACATAATGCGCTAGTGGAAGGCGTAATTAAGTGCTGCTCCTTGAGGAAAATTAAGAGCAAGTACAATTATACGTCACAATGCGAGTTTGCTTTCAGAGAACAACTTCCTTTGTTATTAAATGCATTCATTGCAAGACCACAGGGAGTCCTTGCTCGCGCGCAAATGATACTCTCACTCTCTAGAAGCAGCACAGAATGTTTGTCATTTGTCATGCCCTTGTGCAGACAGAAAACAAACGACCATGCTAATTTCATGTAAAAATCGCATCACATGCAAATGAGCGAAATTCAGAAAAGAAATTATCTGCTTCCACTTTTCCCCTTTATACGAGCATATACTGCAATACTCTGCAATTACCAAATGGGAAGCGACCTCAACGTGAAATCTTTTATTATTTTGCATTAGCGGTACCACTTTGTTGCTAATGATCGCACGAAACCAAAGCTAATGTAAAAGAAAACAGGTTCTTACTTTAAGGATGATAGCTTTGTCGCAGCCAACCATAATCATTTTTCCATCTACTCGATATGAAGTCTGTCCATTCTGATAATCTTGATAACACTGGATGTTGAGATAAAGGTCAGCCATGGTGAAATCTGCAATAATTTTGTTATAATAAGCAACATATCCATTTTTGGCGATTCTAAAGAAATCTGAAACTTTGCATCATATTTGAATATCTGTAAATGAGTGAAAAAGTAGTCTAAACCTGGCTTCAAATTTTGCTTTATCGTTACACTCAAAAAATAGCTTCCAAATTGTTTTAATAAATGTGGTACCAGAACATTCTTACTAATGCAAGAAAAAATGAAATTGCAACAAAATTTAGCAATGCAGGCAGTTTTTGATTTCAAAAGTTCCAATTAGTTAAAAAAAACGTTTCTGTTAACATAAACACGATGCATACTTTCCCAATGCTGAAATAACACAACAGACCTAAATTTAAAGACATGTCTGTGATGCCCTTACAACTTCATTTTTCTAAAGATCCAAGTCTTTATGAGAAGATATTCCATTAGTTCATTTACTTAAAAAGTGTCAAGAAAATAAAAAAAATTTCTTGATATAAAATTACCACCATTAACTTGGCAATTTACATACTATCACAGAAAGCAGTTTGATAATAACCCTATGTTTGCATAATTTTAGATCATGAGCCAATAATCTTATTAACACTTAACAGGCTAGACAAGGGAAATTTATTACGACAAACCCCTCAATATGGCACTGGCTGGGGAATAATACGAATTGAATTAGAGCATAGCGAGAGATGGTTGCGCGCACATCGAACTTGCCAGAAAATAAATAGAATGAACAAATTAATTGAATTGAATCTCCGACGAGATATCATACCTGAATGATTGAAAATGATGATGCAAACGTTCACTACTTCTCCAACTGGAAAAGAAAACTCATCTTCTGGTTTGAATGGATAGTCGTTCAGCAAAACCTCTATAAATGCACAATGTAGAAAAAAATAAAGGGAGTCAGATATTTGCGAATGATTGCCAAAGTTCATCGATTAACTGATGTGAAAACGACTGGAAGAAAAAGAGAAAATGGAGGATAAAAGCACTTTCTCGAAGAAGGATGGGAAGGAAAGCGAAAGAGAAAATTCCTTCAATAGATGCTGTATTTCGTTTACTAACTAAATACAGTAATTTTGGAAGTCAACCGCGCAACCATATAGAAAATAACTGCTGCAGAAGTACTTTAACAATGACGCTGCCCATTACGTGAAGAGAAAAAAAAATTGATTGAAAAGTCTATATGGAAAAAAAAAAGCAAGGCTCGATAAAAAGATTTCGAGAAAGTGCAAAAAGATGTAGGTCTTGCCAACGCGAACATTAGGAAAGATTGCATACAGAAATTCACAGTTTGTAATAATAAAATAAATAACACTTAAAGTTATAAACAAACAGTAAATAGTAAAAGCTTAAAACTTTCACGTTTACAAAATTCAATAAAATTGACAGAATAATACATGTTCATTGTACATATCAGAATTCACAACAAGACACATGACTCAATTTAAAATTGACAAGTAAATTGAGAGTGCAATTCGTCCTTTTCAGGCCCGAATCTTCTTAGACTTTTAATTTGTACATGTAAAAGCAGAGTTTCCATAGTTTTTCACAAATCTCCATTTTTCCTCACACAGAAGTTACACTAGCTTGTCATTTTGTATCAAACCAAAACCGCATGACCAGTGCAACTATTTCATTGTCATCATCGCTTCATGAAAGACAATGTCATGGCATTTTTATGATCTGCCAACATTTGGTTAATAAATAATGTCCTGTCTCTTCTAACTTTCTCGAGGAAACTGATAAATTCTCGTGTCTGTTAGCGTTTGAATCACTTTCTTGTCTAACAATGTCCTGGACGGAAGGTCGCCAAGAAAACATACATCCGTAATTTAAGCTATCTGATGATGAGGATAAAACAAGGAAATTGGGAAAACAGTAGAGGAGATCATTGCATATGCGAATAATGATTACAGTGAACAGCTTTGGAAGAATTATTAATAAAAAGCATTCATAGGGAATTAGATATTATTCCGAGCGAACTCTAAATGCACCAGACAATTTATCATGTTTCAAAACAGGAAAAGCAGACAACGGAGCAAACAAATAACTACGGTTAAAGCGACGTTTTCCTTAAAAAGGGGGACGGGGTTAAACTACCCTATAATAACTTTTAACAGAACACTTCACTGACAACACTAGAAATAGAGTATCCAGCAGCTCCAGGAGTTTGTCATTTAAAGTCTATTTAGACTTCAAAAATTCTGAGGTATAGAGAGCGTGTCTATACAACCGCCTTCCTTATAGTGATAGCAATGCAATTGAAATTAAATTTAAAATTAGAATTGAAAGATTGCCCACGCCCTACACGGAGTTAAAATTTCAAAGTTTAACTGCATGGTTGGCTGGCAGAAACAATAAGCAGAAACATAGTTATTATTCATGCCGTGGCTACAAGCTAAAACGAGTACAACTAATATAATAATAATAGAAAAACTTTTCCTAACGGCTGCTGGCAAGAGGATCTCGACGAGAACTGCAATTTATGGCAAACTTCAAACCCTTAATCATCACAGCACATAATGTTCTGCTTTGCAATTCAGAGTAGTAACATTTGCATATTCATAATTATAAGACAGTAAGACTAGATGGGGGTATAGCGTATTACAAATGAATGTTTTGAGTAGAACATTGCAGTACTCCCATCAAATTCACACACTAGTTTAGAATGGGGTCTTGATGAAAATTCATTTGATAAACTATCCGAAAACGACATCAAAATACGGTATACTGTATGTTGTGCAACTGCTGGAGTAGTCAAGAATGTAACGCCACAAGCTTTTTTTCTTTTTGCTGATCACTGCATTCTCATCACAGATTTGGTGAATTTGAATGCAATCATTTATCCTCGAGCATATAATAATACACAAATAATTATATTACAATTTGCAAATAGAAAACAATCTGCATGTGGGAGCATTAAGATTGGATGATACGACTATAAGGATACCAGATTAGGAACACAAGTCTATGGACAGGAAAATACTTGAACTCGGGTCTATTGTTAAATATAAAGACAACCTCTCGGAACATGCAGAAAAACGTTTGGGGAAACCAAAATAACCACAGTTCAATGTAGCTACTGAACTTGCGATAAGAAAATACTCATCCACTTACCCTGTCTGTGATATTAACTGAATAAGTGCACGACTAGTCATACATTTCTCATGACTGCACTTAACAAAGGATTATAAATGAGCCAAAATGTGAAAGGATTCTCGTAGCTAATCATAACGATTTCCAACATAATGGAGGTTTTGTTTTCCTTTCTGGGCTCAAAACCAAACATTGGCAAATTTTAACCCGAAAATATCATGCCTGTTATGTCTAATACAATTCTTGATTAAAAAGTGATGCTACATGCCAGGCTCAGGTAGGGAAATAAAAGTTAAATGAGTACAAAAAACTTCATCCAATATTACAAGAATTAAGGTACAACGGAACTTGCCAACCATGAGCCATATTAAACATGCAAATTCAATTTCTTGGCTACGATTTGCGTTTCTCTCGTCAGAGCATAACGAAGATACTTTTTATTCAAACGCACACAAAGAATAGTATTTCAATTACATACAAGAGTTAAACCTAGAAAATCTTTGGTAATGCTAATCTACTTCTATATACAGTACGCATACTACAGTATTACATATAAAGCTGATGTATTTCAAACTACGTTCATAAACAACTTCAGAAAAATTACTCCAATTCGACGATCGATCGAGTTACAGTATCTTTATAAACAAGTCGTCATTAATCGATAAATCAAAAAAAAATCGAAAACAGTTTTACCTCAACGGTTTTGTATATACATGTAGGCTACTTTCTAAAATTCGAAAGTACATGTTCGAATGTACAGTTCAAGTCCTGCCTGTGTCTTCGTTCGTTGCCTTGTCAACGACGGAGACAGACAAGACTTGAACAATTTGAAGTGATAGCATATACCCATTAGAAGGGGTGCCTGCTACGAAACTGCGTGGCTCTGCTAGCCCAAGAATCATAATAATAAACTCATCAAGTTGTAGATCTATGAATTATTATATTCTAAGAAAAATGTCAATGTAAAGAAAAAAGTTATTATACCAAGCCAGTGAATGTGCATTTTTGTTGCATTGGATCAAGTGGAAATCCGCAACTTGTTCGCTCACTCACTGAGATGGAAAGAAGCCTCATTTGCATCTATAATAATGCTGGGGGATTCAATAAAACAGGCGTAATTCTTTCCAGTCTAGTAAAAATGGATGTCTGCATAAATTTTGGATGCAGTTACTTCACGTCTCAAAGCATTTCATTATAAGCTGTAGTTAGCAATTATTCTTGCTCTGGTTTAAGGGAGGAAGAAATTGCTTCCTTTATCTCCTGTGCAATCAAGATTTTCCAATAAATGTGCAACGGTTCAAAAAGGGTATAAAACCAGTATTGGAAAATGCGGCAGATTTCTCCCATCCCTTTTCGCAGAACTTGTGAATTGATTTCCAGGCAAATTGCAATTCAAGTCCCATCATCACCAATGCGTTTGAATTCAAGGGCTCTTGACTGACACAAATCTCACATTAAGGCTTGGAACCCCTTGCAAATGGATGTGTTATGAACGAATAGTGATGGAATACTTTGTAGCCAAATCTTCCAATTCTTAGAAATGCTTCATGCAAACAAGCTGTACAATTCAATGTCGTAGAAGTTGAAGATTTGCTTTTAAACAAAAAGCCGAGCAAAAGTTTTTATTCGAACAGACTTCCTCTCCTCATTACCAACATTGTTTTTTTTTAAACAAATTGTCACTAAATTATTACAGCAAAAGGACTGATCCCAAAGTCCTACTCAAAGATATCAGCATGGTTAAAGAATTTACATAAACTCAACAATTAGAAATGTAATTGACAGTTCATGAAACTGCTGCCTTTGTAGAAATTAAAGACACATAACCAATAAGAAAAATCAGGAAAAGTATAAAATGTGAGGTCCAAAGCACTAAGGTGTATAATAACACCATAAGCTTTCCTATCAATAGATAATAAAAAATCTAGCCTTCAATTTTTTATTCATAAATTCAAATATTTTCATGCAAGAACAAATGCACGAATTTTTCGATCTTACACTTTTTAAAAACCTATGTTTTTTATGCCTATCTATCATTTAAACAAGACAAGACAAAGATTAAACTGCCATTCCTTGTAAAGTGAAAAATACTTTACTGTTACTTGGTGCAAACTGAAGAAAAAAATCACTTACCCCACTGAATAGGACACATCTTGATCATATCTAGCATGGCTGAATTCCACACAAGGGAAGATATGGAAGCTTTGCCTTTTGTTTCAGTAGCTGGGTAAATTGAAAGTCATGGATAGCAACAGATAACTTTAAATTACATAAAGCATTGACTGTAGCCCATAATTAAGGCAATAAATTCATGCCACCTCTATGATTATTGTAAAAAAGGATATTATAGTCCACTGGAGATCCACTAATTCGGAAACATGTTGTCGACATACTTTTTCAATTTCCTCCTCGGTTAAACCTGATAATTTTGCGAATGGACAACGTTCAACAGGTACAGGGATTCTAAAAACAAAAACATCCCGTTTTATTTATGTTAGTTGAATAATGAACGTTAACTGGTTCGTTCTGCATCAGCACTATTCTGCATAACTAGTTATTTACCAAATACAGATACCAGTGCATTTATAAAAAAGCTTTTCTGTATTGGATGATGTGATAATGTCTTTGGTAAACTTTATTTTATTAAATTAATTTACAACACCAAAACATGCACTTTTTCTTAAAAAAACGTGATACGATTTTATCTCATGATATAATGGAAAAGCTGCTTTTTATAGAGCGTACTGAAAAATCTGATCAGCTTATACAATTTGAAAAAATAACTGGTTTCATTTCTTTCCATTCCTTTTTCAAATACCATCAAAAAAGGTACCATTTCTTACCTGCATGTATCATGTGCTTCAATGAGTATTCTTTTATATGGAGCATATTGAACCTCCATTTCATGATCAGTAACATTTAGCATATCCAAGACTAAGTAACAATTGCTAGGGCTAAAATTCAGGGATGAAAAACAATAAGTATGGTAGTGTTGATCAAATGTTGAACAGTGACCACAACAAAAAAAACTTGACTACTCACACTTCAGCTGGCAAAACATCCCATTTTGTAATAACGATAGAGGGTATGACCTCCACATTAAATGCAACAGAGCACTGTCGACAGTAGCCTGCTTTCAAGCCTGCTCCACCAGAATACCGCAGCCGAAGAACACCTTCAATTGTCTGCAAATAAAACGCAAGCTCAGGAGTGAGTTACTTAACATTAACTATCGCTTGACAGAATCTTGATGCTAATAGTGTGAGTAATAATACCTTAGTCTGATGAGTTGGCTGGATTGGTGGTGGTACAGGAGGAGCGGAAAACAGATCTGGAAACCTTCCGCGTAAGGACGAATAAGCAAAACTTGACCTCGAGGAACCAAAGCTGCTCAGAGAAGATGTCCGCACAGTTTTTGATTTTGATGGAGTTGAAGAGGTGCTAGCTGTTTCAGAGACTAAATAGTAGACAGGAAATATAAAATGGTAGGAAATATGATAATCAATACATGCGAATTACTTAGTTTGAATTATTTTGCAAAAAGAAATTTTACCATCGTTAGCAGTTTGCTTTCCATTTCCTAAGAAATCTCCAACAGCTTGAACTACGACGTTGAAGCTTGCAGAGTTATTTGGTGTGATTGGAAGATAAGAACTGAGATCCTCTAGCCTCCATTTACAAAATTCCGTCTTAAATTCTGCAAAACCGCCAACATTTTTCAAGATCGCTAAATATCAAAAATAGTCTTTTGAACAATATAAAATTTTTAAAATAGGGTCTCACCATTCTCTAATTTGGTATCCAACATAATTTCCACAATTTCCACATTCTGTTTACCCGTATTCATCAAGCTAATTGTGCACTCACAGCTGCACAAGTTAAAAATTTGTCAAGTTAGCAAGACAGTGTATTAATTTGACGATCACTCTGCATTAATCTTAATAGCACCTTTCGCCAGCAAACAGACTAAGATGTGCACTTGTAACAACAGAGCTCGCATCCTCTATAGAAGGAGCAATTGGAGATTTCGGAAGGGATGTCACGAGTTGAATTTGAGGCAATGCAGGAACCACATCAATAGTGAAGCAAGGCTTCTTAATGACAGCAATGTCCTTTAAACGGCAATTGCTCTTGACACCCAAAACGTGAGTGGTGTATCCTGAAATCATTACAAAACAGCTTAATGTCACACACTCATTGATAAAATATCTAATTAATTCTGAGATTAAATTTGTAACTAGAAAATTTGTCAGACTTGCCTAAAATTACTAGTTCACCAGTGCTGCGTGGTGTTCCTAACAAATTAACCGGGAATGGTCCCGATTCTGCAGGCAGGGATAAACAAGATGGAAATGTCTCAAATGCAATCCCATCAGGTAATAAACCCTAAAAAACAAATAAACAGAATACTAACTATTAAAATTTTTGCGAAAACTTTTATTTGAATAAAATTTAAAAAAGAAATTCCATAAAATATTTTTAAGCGATAAGATTAATTTATTTCATTTTCACAGGAACCCTTGTTTACTTAAAATCTAACCAAATTTATTTTAATTTGCAAGACTCTTTATTTGGTTTCAATGATGAGATAAATAATTTTACTCCCCACAAACTTAGCAACACCTTAGCAAGTAAATGCAATACTATAAACACTGTTTTGGTTTGATTACTATACTTACCATATTTGTTACTTTCAACTCAAATGGCAAAGGGTTGTAAACTTGAACTGCAACTTCACAAACATCGCCTTCCACCCATTGAAAATCTGCAACCAAAAAGCATTTAAAATATAGATTTTTTTAAATTCCAACTCTATGGAATGAAACAGCTAGGATTAATTGTAACACACTCACCCATCTTAGTGGGATTCCTGTTTTTGTCTTTATTCACAAATTGTAATGGAGAGAAAATAAATGGACCACTGTTAATATTTTCAACCAATTGTGGTACCAATCTGATAGGCTGTAAGTGCGGTGCAAGATTCTGCAGTTTGAATGATCTATAATGAGGCAAGTTTCATCCTTTTAACATTATCATAATTCTGATTCAAATCCACCATGTTTTAAAGAAGGTGGTGTGATTTTCCAGCTAATAATACAAGAGTTCTTACTTGATTTTTGGAAGATTAATTAAATTAACAGGGGGTATAACTGTGCCATTATCAAGAGCTAAAGGTACAGGAGCTCCTTCACATCTTGCTGTCAATCCCTCTAGCTGATGTGCAAATTCGTTTCTTTCCACTTGAGTAAGATGCTCAAACATTGAATGTATTAAAAACGTCATGTGCCTTTCATGAAATAAGGACACAAGTGGATATTAATATCTAAAAGAGATTTCATTTTCATGAACATAAAACAGGCAACCCTCGCTTAAGGAACATAGCTGTTCGTAGCTTGAATGTTCGTATCTTAAATAAGGTTCACCCCCATAAGAATCAATGTAAAAATGATTTGTTCCTTGTCTGTTCAATTTTGTTTTAAATCTGGTCAATGATAGTTGAAAAGTACTTTTTCATACATATTAATTGCCATTTAATTGAATGCAGTAAACAAAAACAAAACAAGAAGCAGTTTTGAAATAAAATTTGATAATGGTCATGAAAATTGCACGAATCCATAATTTAGCAAATAAAATTAACTTTTCAAATTAAGTCCTGAAAAATGAGTTAGAGAATAAAAGTTAAGAAACGTTTCAATCCTCTTGTTATTGCTTTGAATTGTCAAATATGTTCAAAAATCTCAACAACATCCTGTGAACTTATTCATCTACTGTACCTGCAAAGGGCACACGCGATATAATAAATTTTTAATTTAAGACAGGAGTTGAAAGGGACTAAAGTCCAAGTGTTCATAAAAACGGAAATTTCAGCTTATGACTAGAAGGATGGGCCATAAAAGGGAATGTTCATAAGCTGGGTGTTTGTTATGCGACGGTAGCCTGTATTTAGCATTACAGACATTATTTTACCTGACTGAAAGTGCAGTGTTACCCATTCGGCGAGAAGCAGCAACGAGTTCAAGAAGAATGTGGATTTGTAATACTGGCCAACCATATGTAATGTCTAGAAATTTACAAAAACGTTTAAAGTTAATACTTAAACGGCTTAGGAGAATCGAAGGATACAGAAGCACAGTGACACAAACCATTAAAACAACATTTTTTCAATAAATTCAATTTTAAATTAGTTGGTTACCTTTGGGAAGAGCTCTTGGATCAAGTGTTAACTTATAACCTTCAAGTGTTTGAAGAAGATAACTATAACACTGAAATTGGAACAATTGACTTATCATCATATGTCTATCAATTAATAAAATAAGAAATGTGAATTAGAGATACATTTGCAAACATGAGTAAGTTTTGCGAACTAACTTTTAACGAGAAGTAACACTTCTTACATTGCAATTGTAAGATTGCAAGACTGATTTCTATTACAAGCAAGCAGTTTTTTATCAACCCTTGAGAAGGAATGTAGTGAACTTTGGTCACAATTATTAAGTGCAGACAGAAATCTGCATTCCTTTTAAGTCAGCAGAGAATTTCAAGACCCCATTCCAGGAGTGTTGGAATCTGTGTACATGTATGTGCTCTCATGGAGACAATTTTGAAAAGTAACAATGGTGAATGGGACCCAGACAGAATAATTGAATTATGAAAAGTTTCAGATAGAACCTTCTTGCAAATAATACTGTTTTGGCTTTGGGGCACTTAACTATATTCATAAAATCAGAGAGCACTTGCGAAGTATGTGGAGTGAAATTTGGAAATTATTTTATATTGTGAGAGCCAAATTCACTAACTATGATTTGAACATAGTCTACCTTCTGAAATAATATCCCAGCATTTGCTTAGCATATAACATAACGTCACTACATCACAGTTACAAATTAAGTACCATTGGCAACAACTAAGACGTTCATCCAACTACATGTTCAGGGAAATAATTACTCACTTCTGACCAATATGGATTTGCTAACTGTGGGGTAACACATCGTGTGGCGGCTACCCTTTTGAAAAATGCAGCTTTTCTGTGAAATCCAAGTTTTCTGTAAAGCAGTGATATTTCCGAAAACTTCCTTATCTAAAATAAACAATCCAATAACAAAATAAAAAATCCATACACTTCTCTTAATACTTCTCTTATAATACTTGCCTTTTCATCTTCTGAAAGCTGCAAAATTAGGTTGTTAGCATTTTGGAGAAAATCTGATGCTTGCAAATATTTTTCTTGTTGGATAAGGACATGACAAGCTTTGATGCTAGCTTCCGTCTCAATAATGGCTGCAGAATGGTACTGGAGAACAAAAAACGATTTTCAGAACATGTCAGGACTTTGATGATCCCTAACATCCACCTTAAGAACGTCACTTTATAATTAAAACTATTTTACTTTGTGGTAATGTCCAATTGCTTCATGGTATTTGTCAATGATTTCACTGGGAGAGAAACATGCTTTATTTTTGTATTCTGTGGGATCAATACCATTAGGCAGGGATGAAAAACCCACTGAAATGAAGGAAGTGACTTGTAATTAATTTTTTTTTGTTAAACGTGTTAAACGCACACGCAGAATAATGAATGGAACTTTTCTCTAACCAGGTTTTATCTTATTGTTGATGGTTGGAATAACACCTGCTGTAAAAGAAGAATTTCTTTGCAATGATGATGGCCACCGATTGTAAGGGTACAATAATAAAACTGATGCGGAGCACAATCCTTCATAGCAACCTGAAATGTGAGCAATAAAATAAATTCTCCGATCAAGTTTATTCCTAGTAATTAATTCAAAAAATAAAAGGCCTGTATTCAATCTACAGTCTCGTTTATATTTACCTGCTAGCCAGAGCCAGTCATTTGCCGACTTTAGTTGATCAGCTGCTGCATTGTAGTAATTAATAGAATCAGCTGGCAAGCCAGCCAACATACACAGATCTCCTATGTGTTTCTTCATACGCCCAACACTGCGCTTTCTATTGGTCCTGAAAAACAAAACCATTACCACTCACTAAAACAGTTTTAACATCAATAAATCTTAATGAGATTACATGTATTTGGTAGAAAATTTGAAAAAATTTGTAATATTCTCATTATTTTTTACAAAAGAACTCATGAAATAGAGATTCTTCTCTAGGAATATGTATATTTTATAGCTTTGTTTTTACCTACTCTCCATGTCAAGGCCAACAAAATCTCTTTTTTCAAAAGGTGCAAAAAGCAATGGTTGTTTGTCCACTTTTTCATGAGAACGATCCAAACGCTTTGACTCGAGTACCCAAAATAGTGAGCAGATAAAGTCGTACAAATCCTTTTCTAGTCTTGCACTCTCCTCTTGGTTTTCATAATACAAAACTGTCGTTTTGTGACTTTGGGGTGGCAAAAAAGGCTTTGGGCGATGAGAAGAGCTGTCTGAGCTTACATCACTTTTTTGACTATTCGTTGTATGCGTCGAGCTGCTGGAATGATCTGACGGTGATATAGCATCTCCCAAGGGAGTATTTGGGCTGAGAGGACTGATAGGAGACTCCAGTCCCTGTCTGAAACTTCCATCATGAATTGGGCTTGCTGGTGTTATGGGCGATGGAATAGCCGACGTAAAAGGCAACGAAGATTCACTGTCAGAGTTTGATTGTATGGGTGAGGCGACTGTGTCATTTAATGAGTTAGCGCAATTCTCGTCAACCATCCCTAGTTGCTTAGTTGTGTCAGGTTTTGGAGAATGGCTCCTGGGAGAGTCTACAATCTCCAGGTTTTGAGCACAAGTATCATACACACCACTGTCCCTGTCAATACTGATTTCACTGCCATCCCCATCGGGAAATGTTAAGTTAATAGGAGACAAGGGAGTTACATAATTATCACCGTTCATTTCCTGATTAATATGATTAGTTTCGACGTGATTAAGTAGGTATGTAGGTTTGTGCTGAGGCGATGGCTCCTTTGGTTCACCATTTTTAAAAACTACACACCGAGAATCGTAAAGCGTTGATATATAGCTATCTCGGATCTTTTCATGCTCCTTGCACAGATCATCAAACTCATCTTGTGAACCACATTTACCTAGAAAAGAAAGCATACTGTAAAATATCAAAATTCATCCATGCTTGTATTCCCATCACATAACTCTGAAACTAGTTAATGAACAATGCACGCTTCCTTCGTATATATATATATAGGCCTATACTAAAACAATAAGCAAAAAAATAAGAAATATACAATTCCTTACCTATACAAATAAGTCCCAAAACTTTACGATGAGCTTGAAAATCTCCCCACTCATTGCTTTCTTTGGGGTAATTCTTTTTATAGCGAACCCAGATTCCCCTTTGACCCCCTGTTTGCGACTCAGGAATTTTAATGTGCTGCAAACGACTAATCCTTTCATATAATGAATTAAAGCTTTTCGGAGTCATTTGTTGACCTGCAATTTAATTCAAAATTCGAAAATTAAGTAGGCTAATATTAAAATTAAGTACATGTAAATAAATTCATTCAACATCTCCAAATTCATTTACCAATTGACTTGATCAAAATCAGAATGCAACCATGGTCTTCTGCCTTCTGCCTGTAGTCTGGATAATGCATGGTTGTGTCAGGGGATGGGTTGCTAAACAACACCGTAACGCTTGATCTCATCTACGTTGATGGCATCAATGACCATTCCATCCTCGATGGCCTCTACAGACAAGCAATGGTATCCTCAATTTAGGACATAGCACAGTAGAGCTTTCAATCAGATTTTTAAACGTCATTTGTTGTTATTGCAGGATGCATGCATAAAAATAATTATGTTGAAAATTCAAATGTATGATATCACAGTGGTAATGACGCTGTGTATGGCCCACACAATATGGAAATTTTGATGTTGGTCATTTTTTTTTCTGCCTTATGCGCAGTACTTTTTGTACACACCCCACCCAATTTTCTCATGCTCAGTAGTCAGTTCAAAAACACGCACAGTATATCATAAATGTTATTAGATAAACAGCCAGTTGTAATAACTGGTCAACTGAACAAAGAAGTAATGCTCAGTGCTGGCCAATTACACAATAAACAGCAAATAGTCACTAGTCAATTCAAAACACTTTTTTCATTTGAGATATAAAATAATTCTTTACAACATGCAGTAGCCTAATGTACATGTGGTATTTAAGCATCCATTGGAATCATCAATTGATGGCCTGATTAGTCTGCAAATTATTTCTATGACATTATCCTACTGCAGCGAAAACATCAAGTGTTCCTCTTTCAACAAGTGCTGAAAATAAAAGTGGCGTAACTTGGGGGAAGCAGGGGGTGCACTCCACCAAGAAGGCTGACTGCCCACCACCCTCAGAACTTTTACCAAAATAAACTTTTAAACTGTTCTGTATGCTAGCACGCATGGCCACCATGGCCACCGGTCATTCAATTAGTTTAAAAATAATTCAGCTCTTATGATTTTTTTTAGAAATTTGGGTCTTTATGTATCACTTCAAGCGCAGAGCCTCAAGACAGAAGGATTTGTTTTTCTGTGCACAGTTGCCCAATGGAAATGACTTGTGTGAATGAGGAGGGGTGACAAGGCTCTAGTCTGGAGGCACGGGATTAGGGGGGGTAGAGAACTGTTGTGCAAAGTGAGATGAACAGAAGACAAAAAGCGACCACATAGAATGCTAACTTTTGTTTTGTCCATCCAATTAAATTTGTAATTGTATTAGACAACTTAGCATTAGATTGGGGAATCTGCCAAATATCCTGGGCTGGGGACCAGGCAATGCGGATACAGCAATCCATTCACTTAATTGGACGTCCCATGGGAATCCGAAATATTAAGACCGCCTGTGCAACGTTTTTGATGAAAAGATGTACAGTGTAGTTGCTGAAAAAATTGCCCAGGGTCATACATATATAGGGCAGCGGAAGCCCTAGGATGGAAAATGGAAGAATTCCTCAAGCCATAAGTGCCGTAGTATCCCAATTAAAAGGTGACAGAAATTAGTTGACAAAGTGTAACCTCATGCATGCTCCAGGTTGGGGGAACCTGGACATAGTTTCAGTATTTCCCTAAAAGTAAGTTATTTACTTTATTCAGTGCTTTCAAATGTTTCATATTATGCAGAAAGAGAAATTTACTGATATAGTAAATTCTGTGGTAAATAGGCTACATGACAATAACGACTAAAACTGATGAGTGAGGTTTAAGCATTAAGAGAATTTTTAGGACAGGTCTATTTTATCAGGGCAATCTTAACCACCAACCGTAGTCAATGATGCTCCGGCAGCAGATATCAATCGTTTTGTAACAGAAAGCGCATCAGTACTCATCTGTCCAGTCATTCCTAATAACCCAGGGTTGGGATAGGCAACAATAGTGAAATGTTTCACAGTACATTGCTGGGGAAGAATAATTCTAAACGAGGATGACGGTATGGTAAAAGGAAGATAATAATGACCGAAATAAAATATAGGCTAGGAACTATCCCAGCATTTGCATGGAGGGATTGTGGGATTAAAGCCTGAAACGTCGAAAACACAAACAGCCACGCCGACCTGGGAATCGAGCAAGTTTAAAATTATGCATCAACAAGATAAAACATTTAACTTACAAGTTTTTCAACTGACATACAGTACATGTATGTTGTATAATGCTGCGTGTGTGTTATGCATGTAATGTCTATTCAGGAGCTTTTATACAAATTCAAAAATTCTAATGGAATGTCTAAAAACTTGAACCAAGCCACCCTACTTTCCTATGACCTGCATTGGCC
>JAQGBX010003240.1:0-17857 GCA_034698745.1 Megaphyllum sjaelandicum
AATTTTTACATTGCCAATGTACCTTAAAAAGTGACCAGATAACAGACGAGTCACGTTACATCTTGCTTTAACCCTTGGTCATGATGATTCTTTACTTTTTTGGTTTTGTGGCTTTTTTGCTACGTGTATTTCAGTCTAAATGTATAAGTGCAGTGTACATGTTCATTATTTGAATTTAATTCAGGCATTTTTTTGTGGTCACTCTTAACAGGTTTTACTATAAAAAAAACAATAGTATCGTTTAAGTGAAGCCATTTCAAGACTGGAGGACAGCCAAAGTTTCTGCCATTCTGAAAGACATTCTATCACGATATACTGTACTACAGTAATTGCATTGAATTAAATACCTAATGCATTTTCAACAAAGAAACGATCGAGGCTTTGCTCACCAAAAAAGGAATTTTATAACTTAAATATAACTCATAAATACATATTAATAATTAGCTTTTGTTAGATATTCAAAATGCTCATTAGATGATGATCACAAAAAATACAACAGTGCTTGTTGAACGCTTCTAATACGAAAAAACTAAACATCAGTGAATAAGATTGAAACATTTATCCAAAGAAAAGAATAATCAAGAATAGCTGGCAAATATTTCAATCCTTGAAGAATGATGGAATGAAACAAAGTGCCAAGCATCACGCTTAACAATAGCGTGTAACAAAGAGTAATACTCAGTTAATTGACTCGGAAAACACTCTTGGACACGAGGAAAATCAATTAAACCCTTCAACGAAATACAAAACAACTATAAAACCTTATGACAAGATAAATTTATTCAGCAATTATAACGTGAAGGTCCGGATAAACCCAAATTTATAGGGGCATAAATTCTAATTTTTATTTTATTTAGAATGAATAAGACTTTAATAGCAGAGGTACTGAACATGCTGTATTTAGTATGTTGTTTTGAAAAAAATGACATGGAACATCTAGACCATGATTCCAACACTTATAAGAGCTATATTTGGTCCAAAACAATGTAAAGACGTAGGCTTTCATGGTCGCACCCTCCTTAACATATTTTTTGGGTGGCTCTTCATTTCTGACTTGACATATTGA
Organism: Megaphyllum sjaelandicum; assembly: GCA_034698745.1. Lineage (NCBI taxonomy): Eukaryota > Metazoa > Arthropoda > Diplopoda > Julida > Julidae > Megaphyllum > Megaphyllum sjaelandicum. Next base: position 1,067 of record JAQGBX010003240.1, read on the forward strand.
ATATAAAACTTTGATTAATACGCTGCAGTTATTTTTTTCAAGGAAACTAGACGAAATAAAAGATGAGAAAAATCGATCAAAATACTTTTATTTTTTAAATGCATGTCTTTAAAGTTTTTTCAAAAGTGACTAAATTGGTATGCAAAATGATTAATATCCTCGTCCACCTACGAATACACAGTATATTATTGCCAACAAGGCTAACATCGATAGTTATAGGAACAACAATGGGGTTATTGTGTGCCGTATTATTCGAAAATTTATGAAAACAACTTTCCATTTGGGAAAGGAGAAATGAATGTATATACATATGGTCCAACGACCCTTAGGGCTAGGTAATTTCATTGGCCTCATTTTTTAAACTTTAAGAAAAAAAAAGGCATGGGGAAAAATGCTTGAAAAAACACCTTGCCCATGTGAATCTTCAACGCATTTCTCATGTTTCTAAAGTGCAGTATGAATTTAAGGCAGACCAGGTTATGCATTTCTCTACCTCCACGTAAACTGCATATGACTGCAATAACTCCCACTTGTAAATTCAGTTTTGCATATGAACAATGCATAGTGAATTTGCACTAACAACAGTGAGTTTACTCATGGCGGTCGATATTTATAGATATGTGCATCATGCTGCTAAAATTTTACCCATTTAGTTGATAATGCAACAAAATCCTATCTTATTTCATCTTTCCAGATTGCCGGCAAATCGTGTTTTGAATTTAAATACAAAAAAAACATAAAAGAGTTTTGCCGTTTTATGTTAATACATATTTGCTGCACATGTAGAGTAAAATATTCAGCAGAAGTATTCAACGATTCAACTATGGCAATTCACAATATAGCCTGCATTACTTCTAATTCACCGTTTGAATAATATATGCATCAACAATATGAGATGAAATTTCTCATAGTTAAAACATGTACAATTGTATGAAAGAAAAATCGACCAAATTCGCGCATATATTGTTATAGGGTCTATGATAGCTTTACTTATTAATTGCTTATGAAAAGCCACAGCTGGTTACATAGTCTTCATTTACTTTATGTTGCCATTAAAATGGGTTCAATGCACTACAACCCTGGAATTAATGCATTATAACTTGGTTTAACCTCGAAATAACACTCACGAAAATCGTGAAACCGACCACAAAATTAAAACGAAAAAACTGCGTAATAAACCAAATTAACCACATGCATGCAAAAAAATTTATCTCGTGAAACCTCCACATGCAATATTGATGTTACTTTATGAATTCTGTTTCTAGTTAAATCCTTCCTTAACGAGTTAACTAAGCATCCAGTTATGACACATAATGCCATCATAAACATGAATTGTCAAATACGCAATAAGATAATGCAAGTAACTTGTTACTTCCCGCAGCTAAACTGATGATAACTACAATTGTAGTTGACAAAATATTCGAGTACAAATCGCTGTAGAACTTATTTCGATTAAAGAATTCAGTAATAAGACATCGATGTCAACAAGTTAGAAGAAATGTTTGCATTGGTTAGATTCATTTATGGCTTATCTAAAGTACTTCCAATGAATTGATACGCATTTGATATGACCATGCCGCAAAACATGCAGTTTAATTTAAAAAGGCAATTTCAATTCAAAGCAAATTGTTTGTGGCATTTAAGGGAGGAAATGGTCTCAAATGTAATTCGGATAAAACATCCTGTTTCTTAAAATTCGCAGCTGCTTGCATGCTTCTTTTCGGACAGCATTTAACTAATCTTAAAATTGTTTCATGGAATCATGGATGACGAGTTTACATGACAGGTGACAACAACTGTCAATATACAAGTACTTGTACTGTATATCGTAAGGAATATTTTTATTGCTGAGTCATTTTAAGAGACTGCGTGGCTATAAAGTTATTTCTTAAGTTTTTACACTTTTAATACAGATTCCTCTGACATTCCCACAAACATTACTGTACGAGTAACTCCCTTGACATTCCTTGATTTTGCAGACAAGCACAAATCATATAATTCGTGTACGAATATCGTTCAATTTTCCTATACACTACTTTATATTCCAAACAACGCCCAGATAAAAGGAATTTTCCAGAAATAACGGAGGTCAAAACAGGTAACAGATTTGATAATGCAATGTATCAATATTAACTCCTACTCATTCAATAGGGTGAAAACACACTGAATGCTTATTTCAGGCGCTTTCCACTCAGCGTGCAACTACAAGGTGAGGCATAAGTCTCTTTTCGGATCATATGTTTTACCCATATGTACCACCAACATTACAATTCGATTCTATCTCATCACGTTCAGTCGATAAATTATGTAGTATTTTTGTTTGTTGTTTGATCCTAAAACAGACTTATGCTTCACCTTGTAGTTGTACGCAGAGTGGTAAGCGTCTGCAATAAGCATTCAGTGTGTTTTCATCTATTGCACCTTCAGGCTAGAACCAAATTCTGACATAATTTATGAGCATCTTTATACAACAAGACAAAATTATAACATACCAATGAATTGTATAACGGTATTAAAAATTAGACATTCAAAATAAGATCCGACGTTATAATATTAAATTTGTGATTCGGTAGCTTTGTTCTTGTCAAATAGAACAATCAAATAGCACATTTTTAATTTCATAATTGTTGTTGGTTTTCAAAACGTAAAAGATATTTCTTCCAAATCTCCATTTATAAAACACTTTAGCAATGCTTTTAAAAGTTTTATAATAGAATAAAATAGCACAGCACAGTATGACATGATTTAAAATTATTTCTCAATAAATTTATTATAATATTAAATTTGTGATTCGATAGCTTTGTTCTTATCAATGTTTGTTCAATGAATGAAAAGAACATTTTAAATTTCATATTTGTTGATGGCATGGACATCTTAATTTTCAAAACGTAAAAAAATGCTTTTTAAAGTTACTGTAATGGAAATAAAATTGCAGTGTGACATGACAAACTTATTTCTCAATAAATTCATCGGAAAACAATGTTTGATAAATACTATAATTTTGATAATATAGGCTACACCTATGCAACAAATTGCAACATACGAGGTGTGTATTATAAAGCAAATTATTGTCTTATCAAGCATACTACATTTGTATAAACACGTATCTACAAAATACATTTCTTTTCAGCCTGGTTCTGAAGGAACAAATGCTCTACATCTTTATTCTTAATGCTGATGCTGACAACGCAATGTATGAAATATTAGAGAATACGTACACGTTAGGAATATCAATGATATTGAATTAAACAAAAACTTGTCGCCTTTATAGCCTTCTGGTTTTAATTATTTTTTATATCGATTCATGAATGCTGGTATTTGGGATTGAAACAATCGCAAATCAACTTTATTTACGTCATGTATATCGATTATCTGCACTATGGCCAATCAGCATTACGTCGTATTATACAAGAGTATTACTAGTACAAAGATAAGTTAGGTAACAAAACTTCAGCCCTCACCATTGCCGCCATTTGTCCTCAATCTAGACCCTTCCCAACGCCAAAGACGGTTAGCCAATTTTTTGTTGTTCAACTCCCTCGTTCTAGATTTTTTCAAGATGCCCTAATTGTTTTTGTCGACGTGCCTAAAAGCCAACCTAACTTATTAATACGTTATACAGTAAGTAATATGAAAATGAGTTACGTTTTATTACATTAGGCAATACTTTTTATGGTCCATGATAGTAATTAATATGTCAATTATTTTGAAATTGATATGAAAATAAAACTGCGCCTTAATTCGTTTTGCATGTCACAGGGGAAAATTGTTGGACAATAAACAATTTAGGACATTTCCATAAACCAAACAGTCATTTATGAACACAGATTTAAAAGACATAAGTAATGATCATTGACTAGCATTCACTCACACTTGGAGTTTTATTACTACTTTTTGATATGATCAATAATTAAACATTTTTCTAATTTAATTACTCCAAAAATCTTCTAAGGAAACATTTGATAAAAAATAATACTTTGCAGACTGCTCATAAGTTTTAATTTAAACTATACCATTCCTTTGTGGTGATCTCGATTTTGCTTATAAGATTTCAAAATGATTCAAAATGATTGGTTTCTCGAATGTGTCGTTTAGGACGGTAAAATTTCACTATCATCAACTGAAGTCTGGTCTAGTTATTGCGGATTTATGTGATTAAGAATAAATAAGAAAATAAAAAAAGCAAAATAAATTCTTGTAAAGTACTGTGCACTAAAAGTTATGGATCGCTGAATTTTAAATAATGCAAGAAATCTGAATTTCGGGCGAAAAAAGAAACATAATACACCAATTTACACGTATAATTTCAAAACTTCACGTTTACGTAAATCATATATAGTTTGCCTTAATCATGTTTATTACGTTTTCTTGGGAGACAAGCAGTAGACCAAAAGAAATGTAGGCTATAACGTAATCTGAAATTCAAATTTGCAAACGTGAAACAATTATGTCGATTAGATAGTTCGAATCAATGAACGTGTTCTTGAAAATGTGGGTGAAAGTAGACCTACTAGTTCAGTGAATTTGAAATAGATGGCATGAAAAAACGCGTAATATTTTGTAAATAAGAGTACAATGACTTTGCTTTCGTATTCAACTTATAACCTCATGATTCACAAAGATGTCAAATACCCAAATCGCAAAAATGATGTGAAGCAAACGTTGGAGTAGAAAATGCATTGTTTAACTTTAGCAATAAATTTATTTTAAAATTACTTCTGCTGCATGCCATTCATACAACAATACTTTATTTATACGGTACTAATAAGATATTAAAAATAACTTTACAAATAGTATATTTCAAATATATTTTCAAGTTACATTTTACAACGTGTATTCGCAATTATTACATTGTTGCAAAAAATCTTGTTGACTATTTTTAAATTGCTTTGTAAATGTACTGTTTTTATTCCATTGTTTCATCCCCAGTATATTTACCTAGCCCCTATCATACTGCGACAATTTTCAATAACTTCACAAAATAATGTCGTGCAATTTAGGTGAATCGAAAACGAGGACAACTTGTGATGAATAAGCAGCTTTAAACTTAGGGGACTCGCCTATACATTTAAGTCATCTTCGCCGTGTAGATGCAAAACCCTTTCCCGCTTCAAATTGTAGACCTACACTTATTCTTAATTAAATTTTTTGCACCACCTAATAAGCAGCTGACCCATAAAGAGGAAAATTACTAAAAGTTTATTGTTGTTTATGATGAAAATAAAGACCGTGTTTCAGGTAGCTGGTAACCACATGATGACGAGAGTTTAAATAAAATTAATTGGCCATATGTCAAAGTTATACAAAAGACGAGAAGGACGGGAAACACTTCCATTTATGATGCGATTGGATTAAACCACCAGAAGTGTATAATGAAAATATTCAATTAATAAAATTCAATCATGGTTGCTTCAAATTTTTATTAAAATTCTTTATCCACAAACTAATTTATAATATAGAAAGGACCTTTTAACCGACAGATTTTTAATACAAGAGACACCTGTGTAAAGGAAGTGTCGGAAATTTGCATTTTTATGTAAAATAAGGTACACATAAATGCTTTAAGGATGCACAGGTAGCGGCGGATTCGTGTTTTTTTTTCGTAAAATTTCGTGATTTTTGGAGAGTTTTTATGAATTGTCGCTACATTTCGTAATTTTTGCTGCATTTTTGTATTTTGTTTTTTAAATGTCGTGATTTTTTGATAAATTATTTTCGTGATTTTTTTTGAGAAATGTTATTTTTCGTGAAATTTTCGGATTTAATCGTATCATTTGGTTATTTTGTATTTTACGACGCGATCAAACGGTTTTTCTTCGACAAGAAAAAAACATGCTTTTTTCGACAGGAAACAACTTGTAAATAGTGATGAGGACAAAACGTGTAAAAATTTATGGAAAAAAAAATGATAGGAAAAAGATATAAAAATTGATGGGAAAAATATGTAAAAAAATGCAAAAAAATTAATACGAAAATTTGTTTAAAAACCTGGATAAATCATGGAAGTTAAACATGACATTTTTGGGCATTTATGGCAGGGCTGCATCAATCGTTGTTGCTGGTTATAAAGGAGCTTAGGGGCCCCCATTAAAGCTCAAGCTCTAGAGCCCCAAAAATGTAGATCGGCCACGAACAACTAGTGCAGTTAAACAGAGCAATAACTGCACAAGATAATCTTCACATGGCATAAATAAATTGTACAATCGTTTCAATCAAGTGCAGGTCTACTACTGTATGTAATATGTCACTGTATCCAATTTACCTAATACGTGTAGTGAGGAAATGAGTGGGAAGAAGCACAAGTTAGATAAGCATCTTATTCTATAAAATCGCAGTAGTTAGCATATACATGTATATGATAAGCGTTGATAAACATTTGGTTTATTTATACGAAAACTGCATTCTATTTTTGGAAACAATCGAAACGTGGGCTTTTTGGGCTATTTCTGTAGGCTACGTCGATTTCTATCGGTTGTATTTATGTAATGACAGAAAAAAAAGTAGAAAAAAATTCTAGGTTTTTCTCAGACAAGAACCAAAAGGTGATAGTCTGATCATCAGGATGTACACTGCGGGGGAAATGTTTGTTTTTTAGACGTTTTTCCCCACTAAAAAGTCGCAGATTAGTAACAAGAAAAGCCCACTGGCAAAGTTGCGTAAGTTTATAATCACTTTTTGCTCTTTTACCGGAGCCTTTTACGAGTCCTAAACGATTTCCCAAGCCATAAAAATCCTGAAAATGCCAATCCGTTGCTGATAATAGTTTGAGCAGCAATTGTTACTGACTTGCACTTGGCCCCGAAATTGGGAAGGACACCCCAGCACTAAACATGAGCAGTAAAAGAGAAAAAAACTAAGATCCACCCTTAAAATAGACTGGATTTGCTTCAGCTGTCACAAAAAAATTAAAGCCAGTCACTCACCATGGTAAACGCAATTAATTAATTAGATTTGAAAAAAACGGAACGAAAATAGTGACAGTGCAAATTAGCAAGAACAGATTCAGGGTGAGATAAACTCCAATTCAAAGTCAGTAAAATCTGCAAGTTTCATGGGAATGATCACGCCACATAATAGTTCTCTTTTAAAATATTTCCAGATGAAATAATTTACGTTACGATATCAAATTATAATCTGGAGAAATAAAATGACATTGTTATTACACACAACACCGATTTTTAAATGCAGTAAAAATAATCGTTAAAATGGAGGCATAAAAAGGAAAAATGCTTTATTGACTATTGGACGTAATCAAATCAGAACTTCAGTAGTTGAGAATGTTGTCAATAGATGGAGACAACATTTATTTGGAAAAAAAATGCAGAACAAAAGATTATACGCGTCAAACCTCCAGAAAATATGCTGTAGTTAGTATCATAAAGTCAGACGCTGTTAATGGTTTCTATTACTTATCAGAATCATCCATAACAATTATAGAAGGGCAATTTATTATCATTTTCACCTAAATGAACTATTAATAAGCATCAATTAATGGGATGCACCATTATGCAAAAAAAAAATGGATTTTATGAAATTATGAAAAAAAATCGTTTTAAATACATTCCACATATGCTTATCCCAGTGTTATTCGAACAATAGCATGTTAATAAAACCATTATTTCAATTGTCCGTTAGAGAGAAGACACGGAAGACAAATCAAGGAAGTGTTTCGGGTTAAGTGCTTTCTTCTTCGTATAAATAATACATTAAAAGGAAACTAGCTTTTCACTGTATTTCAATATCTTTGCACTTTCTTTATTACCATTTATTACTGTTTTTGACGCATTTTTATAAAAAAACGAGTACTTGGTTAGACAGTTCCGATTAATTTTATAGTCAAAGTTAACACTTTTCTTTACAAAAATTCCTTTTATGGGAAATGTTAAACAACTCATAAAACTACTGATTCTGTCTTTATAATCAAGTAATTAGTATAAAAAATGTGGCACAAACTGTTGTTTGATTTTGTCACTAGGTGGCAGTTGTTGCCTATAAAGCAGCCTTTCTTTTAAAACAATGCAAATTTTGTACAGAGTGGGCCAATTTAAGAAAAAAAAAATTCCACTGTGCGCACAATTATAACGTACGTGGATCAGTACTTACATTGTGAAATCAAACATTTTTTTTTAAAAAAAAGTGCAAACTGGCGTAAACATTTCTATCAGCACCAAATTAATGATAAGGGAATAAACGAATAATTAATATATTGTGAAATAAATAACAGATTAATATTAGAAATGGATAACGTCTCTAATTTTATTATCATGTTATGAACTTGATAACAAGATAAATGGCAATCGGCAATCGACAATCGATATATGTGGTTAAATAATAAACTCACGATTTAAAAGAAGATCATAGTCCAATATATTTGATAAAAATTTCCTATAAAGGATAATCGAAATTGCATTATGCCGATCGAGTGTTAATTTCGTTTATCATGATTTTTCCAACATATTTAAAAATAAATAGTAAATCTTAAAAGTTATCAGAATACAAGATTAATACAGTAAAACCTGTTAAGAGTGACCACCAAAAAAGTATAGAATCATCATGTCCAAGGGTTAAGGCAAGAAATAACGTGACTCATCTGTTATCTGGTCACTTTTTAAGGTACATTGGCAATGTAAAAATTGCAAAAAATGCAACACACACTGGTCACTGTACACAATAGACAGGTGATGACTGGTCACTCTATACAGAGAATTTTTATGAAGAATGTACACTAGAAAAAACAAAACACTTAAAAGTGGTCAACATAAACAGGTGGTCATTATTCAAATGTGGTCACTTTTCCAGGTTTTACTGTAATTACAACTTGCCGTTTAAATTATGTAATAATAAAGGGTCCCCCTATGGATATTCCGGGAGGGTCCCTTTGTAATTTTAAATGGGGAGCCCCATTTATTTTTTCAGAACATGAATCTACACATAAAACACTAAGTTTTGTCTAAAAAAGATTTTTTGGTATCATCTTAGATGTTGCTGTAATCGATGTCTGAAATCGTGAATACGCCATTCACTTTTTTCAACAGGTAGCAGTGAAATGCCTGTTGAAAAAAGTGAATGGCGTAATGCACGATTTCGGACATCTAAGATGATCCCCAAAAAATCTTTTTTCAGACAAAACTTATTGTGTTTTATGTGAAGACTCATATTCTGCAAACAAAATGGGGCTCCCCATGCATTTAAAATTACAAAAAGACACCCCGGATCCCCCATAGAGGAACCGGGGCCCCTCTTCATTCTTGCAAAATTTAAAAGGCAAGCTGATATTATTAATCTTGTATTCTGATAACTTTTACGATTTACTATTTATTTTAATACATGTTAAACAAATCATGATAAACGGAACACCCGGTATAGAATGAACAGAACTTCCTTTGGTGCTTCGATTTGGTAGTTTTTAAAATACAGTAGCAACTTAATTAACAACTGCTTTTTAAGTTCAATGCTATTCATTTGATAAATTGCGTTTAAAGGTAATACTAAACATCTCGATGCAGTATAAGTATTTAGTCAAAAACAACTCAGACAGTGATTGTCCATAAATATACATTTATTTTCTAAACACTGTACTAGCTCAACACAATGCCATTGAATACGCATTTTACTAATACATATGGTTTGGTGATCATTTACTAACAACTTGTCAAAGCAAGCGATTTACTATTTGATTTTTTATAATATTTGTTTGAATATAAATCAGTAAGTGAAATCCTTAGCAATTTAGTTAAATGGATTAATGATTTAGAAAATAAAACATCCAAAAATTTCTAGAAATTTAGCCGCGCGCACAACTACAGACCCTAGCACTTGTGAATGAGCACACTTGTGAGCCTTTTATAGTTTTCGTCTGCATTTAATTTAGTCTCGCCCAATGACAATTTTCTTTTTATAACTTGATCGAATAAATTTCTACTGATTATAAGCTACTTTTGGTCCAATCAAGGACAATTTTTTGCTATGTAAGTGTGCAAGGCGTTGTTTAATTATCACATAACAATTAAAACACATTATTGATAATTCAGAGCAATATCAATGGCTGGATTTTGTATGTCGAGGCTAACTATCGAAGGAATTACGCTTGTTATAAAACAAGGCAGTTCCATATTATTTGATATAAAAAGCGATATGAAATGGACATACTGTATATCAATTTGAAACTTGAAGAAATATCCTTGGTCGGCACAATTTTTGAATTATAATTAAATACAGTATCTTGTCGCGAATCAAGTAAGGGGGATTAAATTAATGAGGAGCTATATATAACATGTCTATGATCCACATATTTCGGGTTGTTTTTGTGACACATGGTGATGGTAACTTGGGCCCAGGGTAAAAAATCTGGGTGAAGAAGAACATTGCAGACAAAGAATGAGCACGCCTTTGACGTATGAAATGTACTTTAATAGGCCTATAAGTCCGGTTGATTTTTTTCCCCCAGAATAAATTTACCGAAAATAAACGAGATCAAATCAGACGCCAGTGCACACCTAATACTCCGGGCAATCCCATTTTTTTGTTGGGTTTTTACAATTTAAAGTATAATGAAAGTAAGTGTTATAAGTTCATGATAATGATTTTGCGAAGAATGTTACCTTGGCCTCAAAATATTACATATTTCAAATAGGAGGGAAGCTCAGCCCAGGTAATTCAAAATGAAGTCAGAAGAAAAAATAGTTTGGTAAAAGCACGTTTGTAAACCCGAAAGAAAAAAATAGGACTGAAAATGCAGACCACCATTTTACTTACTGTATTTGGTAAAAATAAACCCCGATAAAGTTTTCATAAAACGTGTAACGTACAGCCGAAAAAGGAAAAAATGCACTTAAAAAATGGCGTCATTAATAGCTTCATCTTTTGAAGTCTAATCTGAGTCAAACCATGCACTTAATCGTCAGAGACCAAGTTTCTTGCGTTTTTCGTGGTTTTTATAACTTTTGAAATTTTCAATATAAAAAGCCTGGAAAATACGATATTCAGTCAATATAATTTATGCTTAATACATCCCATTATTAGAAACTATAATAACCAACAGAGTTTAATAACCGGGCCGAGTTCAAATTGGAGCAATTGTTCATCGATGCTATTATTGATATACATGTAGTACAAACTGGAAAAGTGATCACCTTTGAATGGTGACCACCTATTTATGTTGACCACTTTTTAGTGTTTTGTTTTTTCTAGTGTACGTTAATTTCCTTCATATATGTATACAAATTATCTGTATAATGACCACCTGTGTACAGTGACCAACATTGCAATTTTTTTGGTGGTCGCTCTTAACAGGTTTTACTTTAATATAAAAACACTAGTTTTGTGAGCATGTACAGTGTATAGTAGTTCTTATAGAAATTCATATGACAGTACTACCGAAAATCTGAAAAACAAAAATAGTCTAAACCTGTAGCATGAATTATACAGATATGGTTTATTAAACAAATTCAATTTTTACGAACATTTCCACAGCACATGTTCCTATCAAAACTGAATCGATTAAAGATCAGGTTTCAGAGATACTTAACTTTGGAAATTTTTAATGGGATCAATAAGTCTTTATAATTAAAACTTCTCACTCAAGCAATAAGTTATTATTATTTCGAGCACATTCGTCCAATTAAAAAAGCTTGAAATTCTTTTACACGTGGAAATACCGACTGCAAAAACTCACTTCGTGGTCACTTCTTCATCACGTGTTTGTTCCCTTCCTATTAGTATTCAGGGTTTTTTTCTGGGTCAAGTTCAACACATTGGAAGTCTTTAGACACACCCTGCATTACTCGTACTATTTTGGTATCTGGTCGAGAAATTACATTCAATAACGCTTCTTTCGTGGCACGTCATAAGCGCCTTAAGAAATGTGTTACAGCTATAAATTACGAGAATTTAATTGTTAAGAGCATCTTTGGAAATATAATAAATTTTAACACGCAGGAAAACACCAACGGAAGCTTTTTAACAAAACAATATTTACAAGTTAAGATTGGTGATGAATTATAGACGTGTATTGTTACCTTCTGCTATTTGGAAAACAAAGAAGATCATTGAGATGAAGGCCACGATGAAATACGAATGAAAAGAATTTATTTTTGATAGACAATTAACTTTTTTAAATACAATGTTTGACCAGGCTCATTTAATTTATAATAAAATTGTTGAGAAATACAATTACGTTAAATATCACGTACGAAGAAATTTTTGTAATTTTTGGCAACAAGGTTAGTTAAACAAAATCTTCAATACAAAAAAAATCAACAAGTTACAAATAAACTCATAAAAAGGTGAAGGACTTGTAATAAATTAATGTTCTAATAACGATATAATAACTATATTTTAGATAAATTATTTATTTACAGTAACTACAGTATTTATCTAAATGTATCGTATAACATGTTTTCTACCCAAATTACAAATTTAATTCTTTGGACTGGTACAAGTGTTCCATATTAAGAATAGCTCTGGATTTTTCACCCCTAATTATTTCAAAGTAGTACAATTTGTAAACATATAGAAGTATTGCGTTAATTTATACCTTCTCCGGACTAAGATTATTCTTGCCTTTTTGATCAGTGGTTGACGAGTTCTAATGTTGTAAATTATTTACCACAGTCTTTATTCCCTCTCTACAGTCACCAAATGCTGATTGCTCAACTTAGAATTTCAAAAAAAGTTAGTAATTAGGATTCCAACTCTAATGTATGAGAATAGAAAACGCCCTTCATTTGCAAAATCACGTCGCACTGCCGACTATAACGGCACTTTATGCAAAAACTGCTAATTATTTAGTAAAGCAGTCAGACTTGTCTAATAAAACTAACAGGTGGATTTCGATGCTAATATTAAACAAAAATAAAAAACCTGAAAAATAAGCATTATAAGCTATTATTGCAATGCTGATCTACAGTACTTTGGATATAAGCTGTACTTGTCAGTTAAAAATGTGAACTTGCACACGAGTAATAAAACATATAAAAGGCATTTTCTTTCACAATTTAACGAGAAAAAAAGCACTAAAAACACGTTTCCTTACATGAAAATAATGCATTTTCTTTTCGCTGAAGAATTTGCCCGGTTACACGATATTGGTCAATTATGTAGGTAAAGATACATGGCAAGCTTGAGAAATGATGCTAAAAATTTTACAGTACAGTAAAACCTGTTAAGAGTGACCACCAAAAAATGCTTTGTTGGTCACCGTACACAGGTGGTCACTATACAAAAAATGCCTGAATTAAATTAAAATAATGAACATGTACACTGCACTTATAATGTAGACTGTAATACACGTAGTGAAAAACCACAAAACCAAAAAAGTACAGAATCAGCAAGATGCAACGGGATTCATCTGTTATCTGGTCACTTTTTTAAGGCACATTGGCAATGTAAAAATTGCAAAAAAGACAACACACACTGGTCACTGTACACAATAGACAAGTGGTCACTGGTCACTATACAGAGCATTTTTATGATGGATTTGTATACTAGAAAAAAACAATACACTAAAAAGTATTCAACATAAACAGGTGGTCACTTTTCCAGGTTTTATTGTATTTGCAACAGAACGCTGTAGATTAGTTACCATTACTAGCAGCAGTCGATCAATCGAAAGTGATGGGCATTAATTGACATCCATACTTGCATGTCCATACAAGTAAAATCCGTTCGACAAGTCAGAATTGACAGCAACAACCCTTAAACAATGATATTCAAAATTTAGTTCCGCGGTGGTCTTGGCTTATCCTTGACATCCTCCCATCTTAATTAAACCGTGTTGTTAATCAGGGCTTGGCGTTTCTCCATGCTTTACTTAAGAACCGCTTAAGTGCCGGTGAAAAACCAGACAAATTGATACAGAAATCTCCTTAGTCATGGGAATTTTGGACAATTTTATTTTACAGATATATGGCTTAATGGCAAACTGCAGACATAAAACATTAATGTGCAAACGCACTTAAACGTTCAAAGAAATACCCCCTGACAAATAACGAAATCTGTCTAGGTGAAACAATTTGAAAAGAAATGAATCAAGTTCGTACATCTGGTTAAATAAACCGATATTTAGATCAAAAGTGGATGAAACCGGAAAGAACACTAAGATTCAGGTCAAATCTCCGAGCATTACTTTCTCTCCTTCGCATTTTTGCGAGATTAAAAGTCATGCACGCCTGTACGTCAGTTTAGCAAGTCAAAAACTTGATTTTTAAGAGTTTGAAGAGTGAGATTAATTTAAGTGATAATTTAAACTTCATTTTAGAAAAAAAAAATCTAAACAATAAAACAAGTTTAGCGAATGTGAGCATGAAATCAACTCTATGTGAACTGTTTAAAGGTTTTTTTTGCAGGCAACTTTTTTGCTAAAAGTCGTGTGGAAACAATTCGAGTTCTTTACCTTTACAAAGCGTGCAAATTAATCACTACTCGTTTAATATCCTCAATAAAATAGATCAGTTTTCATATTGGCTAAAGCTATCTAACTTGGATGATTATGACAAGGTAAATGGCAGGCAATATGTCTAACATTCATTATTGTTCAGAAGATTGCCTTAGAAAAAGTAATTAAAACCTGCTCAAGCATGTTCGCAGGAGAGCGCCACTGTCTGGAACTTACAAAATCCTGTTTTAGCCAAACTCAACTGACCCTGATCAGAATGATATGGTCTGGGCAAATCAGCAAATCTTGAGTTCTAAATAGACACCTCACTTGTCCATCCCAGACTTGTAAAATGGGTGGAAGTTGATACTTTATATCTGTAGAAAATCTTTTAACGACATAAAATATAAAATACATTGATACAACAAAAAATCTCCGTGTTTTCCAAATTCGATTTTTACAAAAAAAATGATAAATTATCACGCCAATCCAAAGGTGTTTTCTTGCTTTCCTTGACATTTTAGAAGCGTTTAAAGATTTTCTTTAATTCATCTATTAATCAGGGACGTGTGATATCGAATTAACTTAACCAATATTGTATATCCATGTAACCAGCATGACCATTGTATTGTTTTAAAATTGAAGCTACAAATAATTTATGCTATATATTTTAAATTCTCCATTTGCAACCTCTCTCGTGAATTTCTCAAAACCAAATGTTCAAAAATGGGAAATTTAACCTCACTTTTCTCATACAGTGAAACCTGGAAAAGTGACCACCTTTGAATGGTGATGACCTGTTTATGTTGACCACTTTTTATTGTATTGTTTTTTCCAGTATACATTTCCTGCATAAAATTCTCTGTATACTGACCAATGACCATCTTTCTATTGTGTACAGTGACCAGTGGGTGTTGTCTTTTTTGCAATTTTTACATTGTCAGTGTACCTTATAAAGTGATCAATGACAGATGAGTGACATATTACATCTTTCTTTAAACCATGGACATGATGATTCTGTACTTTTTTGGTTTTGTGGTTTTTTACTACATGTATTACAGTTTAATGTAATTTACGCATTCTTTGTATAGTGATCACCTGTGTACAATGACCATAGCACTGTATTAACTTTTGCGAACTTTGGCACTGTAACATTGACATGTTGAGTGTGTATAATTACATATTTTAGAATTACTCTTACGAATGATACCCAGGCATCTTAATTAAATATAAAATATCGTTGCCTTGAAACTGAACAATTACTTTACAGCAGTTTTTTTGCTGTTCACGTAAATTATAATAACATATTAGCATTATTAAATTATTTCTTACACAGATTTTTGTCCCGAATGAAGCATTAGACAAAAATCAAAAGTTGACATTGTCACATTTCGACAACAAAATTTGAAAAATTTCATATCTTACTTATATTTTTTAGTAATCAACGTTCTTCTATCTTTCCATTTATCAATTACAGACGTTCAAAGAAAACTGGATATTTCCAATAACTTTTTCTTCGCCAATTTTAACACATCCAAGAACAACGTGTTGTCAATCTGCGCTCAGGAATTCCAGACAGATATTAACATTAACTTATTTTCCCTTTATTAAAAAAAACTGTAATTTATATGTAACTGCCTATCTTAATGAATGCAATACATTGAATGTTAATCCGAGAGCACCTTGAACACCAACTGGAAGGCCTAACTCGTTACCAGTTCCTGCTTAGGGTATATGGAGAGTTGGTTCAATGTCAACCTCGTAAAAATCAGCAGCACAGTTAGTTAAGGTGGGGTTACACCGAGTTGAGCATTTTACCGGTAATATGCAAACCTTTTTGGATATGTATTAATCTGCGTCAGGAAGTTGAATCGCGGTGCGTACGGACATGCTTTTTGAACGGGAGTTTTTAACAATCCCAGGTGATAGCCAATGATAAACAAGGTTATGGGATTTTTTTTTCCTCTGAACATGTGTGTGGTGGTGTGTTCAGATATTGGGGAAGGCAGCACCGTCTTATAACCTTTGTATAGCGACCAGGTAGCCCGAGTAGCGCCACACTTTTGGGACGGTGTGAAGACGGAACTGATGCACCCAGAACGGCGGGCGCGGGGGTCCCATCGCCGCGCCTCTGCAACCACCA
This sequence comes from Megaphyllum sjaelandicum, assembly GCA_034698745.1. Lineage (NCBI taxonomy): Eukaryota > Metazoa > Arthropoda > Diplopoda > Julida > Julidae > Megaphyllum > Megaphyllum sjaelandicum. Next base: position 17,584 of record JAQGBX010003240.1, read on the forward strand.
GCTAGAAATCCAGGAAGAGGACAACACTGACCATTGCATTGGTTGGTGACCACAACCTCAAAACAGTCCGTCAGGTGGGGGTACACGCAAAACAGCTGAAGAGCAGTCATCATGATACAAATAGTGAGTAATTTCAACAGCTTTCAACAACTAGGTCAAGTGAGCCACTCTTCATTTCAACCCCATTAATTTTTTTTTTCGTTTTTTGCATCTCACTCGTAATGAATTTTAATTTGTTTTTTCGAAAGAAAATATGAATTGCAAAAAAAAAAAA
>JAQGBX010003241.1:0-17854 GCA_034698745.1 Megaphyllum sjaelandicum
TTCCACGTTTTTTGAGTTCAAGGTAGCAAAATTGTCCACGTTTTTTGAGTTCAAGTTAGCAAAATTGTCCACGTTTTTGAGTTCAAACTAGCAAAATTGTCCACGTTTTCCGAGTACAAATTAGCAATATTGTCCACGTTTTCCGAGTACAAATGTTCAACATTTTCCGTGTGCAAATTTTCAAAATTCTCTTGGTTTTCCGAGTTCACATTTTTCGAGTACAAAATTGCGCTATTCTCACTTTTTCCGAGCACAAATTTTCAGCATTTTCCGAATACAAATTTTTTTGTAAAATTTAAAAAAAATTTCTTTGTTAATTTTCAAAATTGTCGCTTGTAAATTTAAAAAAGAAATATTTTCCAGTGTCAATTTTGGAAAAATTCAATTTTTCACGTTGTTATTGGTCAGGGAAATTCTATTTGAAACCTGGAAAAGTCATATACAAAATAATAATTATGTAATGAGCATTATAAATGATTAAAGTGACATAAATATGGCAAAGCCAAAATGTTAATATATCACAAAAATGAGCTGCTGGTTTTGTAAATGTACGTTTACGTATTATTTTACGTCAAGAAAGTACACGTAATTTTAAAAGTAAAATGTTAAAAATTTTAGAATATTTTAAGAATCCTTTGCGAACCATTCATGCTAATGACATGGTTTACCGCGTTGAACTTAAAAGAAAATAAAGGCATTTTAAGCGTGCCTTTTGTACAGTATAACTTACGTTTTAATTAAGCCCCGTCCCCACCAGAGAAAAACCGAAAATGGAAATGGAAAATCAGAAATTTTTCCCTTTAAAAGTTTTCCCCGCATTGTCGTTTTGGAAATTCGGTTTTTGATTTTCCAAAACTACAATGCGGTGAAAACATTTTCAGGGAAAAATTTCTGATTTTCCATTTCCATTTTCGGTTTTTCTCTGGTGGGGACGAGGCTAAGTATCCAATTAGTTCAAAACGTTTTATTATCACTTTGTGAAGTTTTTTTTAAACAAGCCTTTCATTAATATAAATATGACTTGTGGGAAATTCTAAACGTGAAATTCAAACTTCTCATGCTTTTTACCTGAGATGAAAAATTGAAAACTATTTCATTTTTTCGCTGACACTATCTTATAATTAATTCCCGCTGAAATTGAACCACTATAGAGACTCCGTATAGAGACTTCGAGATTTCCGTAATGCCAGTTTTGACTTTTGTAGAAAATTAAATTTTATAATTTTATTTTTACGTATAATTGTCCTATCAGCGTGTCATTAAAAAACTGTGTCATTGAAACTAACACAGTATACAGCTGAACATTAAAAGCCTTGAACAGAAATTCACAAATAACTACCAAACCGGAAACCGTCAATTTGAATTCTATAGAGTTCAAAGTTTGCGTGATGTAATTGCGATTGGCGGAGGTTCAATTTTTCATTGCAGAATATCCTCTAAGTTTCCAGAGATTGAACTATAGGGTAAAAGAGGAGTTTCTTAAATTTTATCACACAGTAAGCCTACACGGTTAACTTAAACTAAAGTTTTTTTTTTGTAAAAAGAAACAAAAAAACGCACGTTTCTCGATAAAGTTCATATCTATAATGACATTGCAGAAAAATACAATACCGTCACAGATAAAAATCATTTTTTATTATTTAATCAAAGTCTTTCTTGCTCAAACGTGCTAGTTACGTTCTTCCTAGTCTCAATGTGATTACGAAATTACGAAGCTGTGTTTATTTTAAATAAAACTACGTAGAAAAGAATATTAGAAAAAAAATTAAATATGTGAAAATTAAATCAAAAAAATCATATTGGCCAAGGAAATCAAAGCATGTTATTCAAAGTAAAAAAATATTAGTGCAAATGTACATGTATGTTACATGTATCTTGCAGAAAATTCACATTTTGATATCAGTTTTAAAATAAGTGCATCAACTTATATTAAACTCAAGTGTCTACTAATATCAAAACGTTAACTTTATTCATTTATTTGTAATTAATAGCTAACAAATAAATAACACTGAGTTTAACATGTTCGGACTTGAGTATCGATGTCAATTAAGATCTTGCAATGTCCAATGCTGCTATTTTTTCCCCTTGACCAAGTGATAATCATCGTCAAAGGAGAGACGTTCTCGAGAATTAATCATTTCTTTTTCGAATGAATCTAAGTTTCGAGAAAAAAAGAAGCAAGATTGTTTTACACAATATTACACAGTTAAAGTTTCGTTGATCCTGACCCCTCTAACTTACCAATGAAAGATTGAATGGGGCCAGCCGTGCCTCCATATTCGGTAGGAAGGAGTTCTGGGGGTATAACGGAGTGCAGAGTCTCCTCGTTGTTTCCTAGAAACTGAATCTGCAATAAAATATCAATATGAATTTTCAATTTTCACGTAAATAATATACACGAAATAAAACGTTCGGAAGGCATGGGAATCTATTTCAAAGTTGCCGTCAACTCACCCTTTCCTTGCTCTTCTTGGACAGAAACCAGGAAGCAATGGTATGGACAGCATTTAAGACAACGGAAGTCTTGTAGCAATAAATACATCCCACCTTCACTGGAAAACATTCCTTGAAAAAAAAAACATACAAACTTTTAGTTTTCATCTTTGCGACACTCATTCATGAAGATAAATGAATCTTGCAGTATCTCACGTAAAATATGGGTAAAAAAAATGTATACAAAGTCAAATTTTTATTACGAATCCAAGAGTAAAAGCATACATGTATGCGTATACCATTCCATAAACTCTTATACAGTAAAGTCGGGGCATTTTTTCGATTACCTGAAAAAAGCAGCCCATAGAAGGTACCGTAAAGTAAATTTTGAAGAAAAAGTTGACGTTGCATATTGCATTTATGATATTGTCATAAAATGATATTATTTTAATTGCAACATTCTACTGTTAATGCTTTAACACTTGTTTGTGGCATCACCCACCATATGCATCCTGCTAATTAAGGTGTAAACAACTATTGAACCATCCATCATATCTCAGTTACCTGCATCAGCGAAACCAGTTTGCCAATAACCGGTGTGTTGGCCATCGCATGAGCAGTACCGAATTCACTGAAATCGATAAGATTGACGAAGCCATTTATTTGCAGTTTCTCTTCCAGATTTATGACGTCATTAGTCATGGTTAACACTTTATACACATCCCTGACATTATAAACCGACGGATCGAAATGTCCTATTAAAAGTAAAGGTGTATTTCTTTAAACAAGAATAGATGTACATCTATTTGAATTAAAACGTTATAATACATTTCAGGGTAGCCACTCAAATTTGATTCTTCATATCCCTGACATTTACTGACATTTTCCCTGTAATATCCCTGACATTTTTCTTGCTACTTTTCAGATTTGTTTGAAACCTGACAAATTTTTAAGAACAGTAATTTATTGATCTTGAAATACAACTATAACTACACATTCTTTAATCATACTTTCTAAAAATGAAGATTTACTTTATTTAAAAAAAACAAGTATAACTTAACCTGCAACTTTTCATTTAGAACTTTTTTTTCTGTTTCAACTGGCATATCTGAGAAACTAGAGGGCGCTGTTAAGTGTGGGGAATTTGAATTTGAGATTAAACCTTAGACAAGTCCTGTGAAAAATTTTAAATATTAGGTTTTAAAATATGATTTGCGGTGGTGTTTCATAGGAAAGAAAATAATATCCCTGACATTTCAAACATATTTCACATTTTTACTGACATTTACTGACTTTCCAGAAAGTGGCAACCCTGCATTTATACATTTTAAATAATTTAGAAAATCATTGATCGAAAAAGACAATAGATAAACACGAATAGCGCTTCAATCATAAATAGCATAACTTTACCGAATCGGCTTAAAACGATCCTTCTTCCAAGATGATCATATTTTAAAGGAACAAATATTCTGTGAAAATAATTTAAATACATGTAATGAGTTTTCTGATCGATGTATGCAAAATGAGCGACTGCTGAAAATTACAGGTGCTAAGTGATAACCAATCGGCTTACCCAAGCTTTATGATTTCATGCAAAGTGGGATTCAATGGATCCCTAGCTGAGAACCAATCTGGAATTGCTAGCCTTGATTTGTAGTGTACTTTGTATTTTTTCTGACTTTTCTCCAGGTCGAAATCGCAAAACCGCAATATTTTCAAAAGTGTTAAACTATCTGAATAACAGAAAATTTCAGAATAAATTGAATTTTCGAAAATTTAGCAACGATGTCAACGAAAGTGTCCGTGGACCAAACCTGAAAATTACCATGCAATTCATTGAACTGGCGATTTTGCAGGTGCTTTTTTTTTAAAAAAAAAATCATCAGGGTTCCCCCAAAAATTTGAAATCCCTGAATCGGAAATTTTCAAAATTAATTTAAAAAAAATGTGTTATTATTACGGTACTAAAAAAGCGATGCAAGTTTTCCAAACATTTAAAATTTGTCAAAAATTACAAACGTAAAAAAAGGCAATTTTTACACTGTCATTTTCAATATGCCAACCATAATATCCCGTTATTAAACTAAATGGTCAATATTGCAAATGTTTAATTTTTTTATAAAATGAAAACTTAATTAATGGACATATATTTTTTGTTTAGATAAGGAAGGCAAATACAGTAATAAGGAATTTGAAATTACACACCATAAACTAACCTGTACAAGTTTCTCCAGCTACAAAATTATCCTTAATTACCCACTCCCGCAGTTTCTCGATGGCCTTGTCGATTTCTTCAGGATTCTCGTTCACTGTGACCCCGTTGATTTCCAGTGCTTCCTCCTCAAGATGGCGCTCGCTTGCATCCGTCGCCATATTAAATCAAATCAATTCATTTTTTGTTTGATTATACTGTATATTTATTACCAATTACCAAACAGTCAACCTTATACTTTAAAAGTTTAAGAACAGGAAACGGTTACGCAGCTCGTGTTTCCTTTAAAGTTTGCATTGTGCTGGCAAGGCCATATAGCACCACAATCAACTGACATTGCCAACATACATGTATTCTATCAATAATTTTGACAAGAAATTATCTAAGGCGTCATTCAGATACGGTTTTGAAGGTTATCTACAGAATGCTTTGTTGATACATGTAGGCGAATATAGGCAGGGCATGTACACTAGCTGTATAGTTAAATATAAACGACGCCATCTTTTCCGTCTGTGGCTGGGTCTCTGGGTGGCTTTGAGGTTGTGTGGCTTCCATATGATTGACCACTCATGGCACACCCTCCAGGAGCGTGAACTCCGTGGGGAATAACAAGGCCATAAATCTTTTTTAATTTGCCCCAGGCCATAAAACTGTCAAACAAGTTTTCCGTCCCCCATCCGGGATGTATCCAGATCCTATAGCGCCATCTTTTGGAGACAAAGGACAGCTAAATCTAACTCGCATAAAAGGCGTGTTAGAAAATCAAACAACAATTTTTACCCGGGAAAGGCCGGGTTTTTCCGCTAGTATTTTTATATAAAAGACTTTGGTATTCAATATACATGTACATGTACATGTAGTTCAATAAATACATGTACGTTTCCAAAAGAAAATTCAGTGTGATATGCACTTATCGCTGAAATACTGTATATTAATGCTTGCTTGATTCCTGAAGGGAATTTCGTAGTTTTTGAAGACAGTTTCATTATAAAAAATCATTAAAATATAGGGAATTATTTTGTTTCACATTTTTTGCAAATTATTTAACCGTCTTATAAATAAATTTTGAAATAGAAATAGAAATTAGCAAGATTAGCATAGGCCTATTTACTTTGAAAAAAGAATACGATATTTAGTAATTTCGAAAAACGCAAACGTGCATTTCATCTCAATCATCTGTCAGAGTTAATTAAATTATTAAAGAAGATTCGCCAAATATTCGTCAATATTTGGAATTGGCAAACCTTCGAAAAATGCCCACGTTCAAAAATCGTACGGAAATCTTTACATACATTGATACATGTACATTCTCGTATAAAGTACCTGTATACGACAATTAAGGTACTTTAAACCATTTTAGCTGTAATCATTGTTGGAATAACTTAATTGTCAATCTTGTTTTCCTTTTTCAGTATCGCAGAATCGTCATCGTATTGAAAGAAACCAACCGTGCATTCATATTCTTTTGAGATACATGTATTTTATTGAAATCAAATTTATCTTTGACGTGTTATCCATGCAAGTAGAAAGTGTTGTAGCACCTCCCGATCTCATCCTTTATCCTTTATCCAAATATACACGTGATGTTATATTTAAAATTAAATAGTTTCGATATTTTTTTTTTTTTTAATTGGACGCATGATTTTCAATTATTTGAAGACCTCAATTTCATTCATTGAATTTAATTTTGACTTATAATTAACTAATTAGAAATTGGGCTCGTTTTTAACTAATTTAAAAATTATCATGTGAGAAATTTAAAATACGCGATTTGCTCTGCATTACTTTTGGGATATTTTAGAACGCCGCTGTTTATTGATATTCGCTCAATTTATTTTTTTCGAAAAGAAAAAAAATATGAAAAAGAAGAAACGTACATGTATGAAATTGTATTCACAGTTTATTTCTGTTACGATTTTGTAAAGCCAGTAAGCGCATAGGTGTGTCTCAGGATTTTATTTACGTGTTTAGTTTACATCATATTGCATATACATGTCGCTGAGTGGCGTTGTTTACTGGCTGTTATTGGAACTTAGCTGACTGCTAGTGAGTTTTGACAGCGTGTTCCTTTTCGCATTTTTGTAAAGTTTGCAGTCGGTTGTTTCACGGTATTTTGAAAATTTTATTCAGGCGGTGAGTTTATATGTCTTAATTTTGCTCGTCATTTTTTTTAATTGTTCATAACTGATTTATTAGCAGTAGTAATCGATCTTTACGAGGACATGTAGCCTACATACGTTCCGCACTAGCGGCATCTTGCATCAGCATTGCAATCACGAGTCATTGACTTGTACTTTGTTGACTTATGATTTCTTCCTATAAAATTCAGTATAACGGAAAAATTATTAAAACAAATATTATTTAAGTTGTGTAATTCTTACATTGAATCCTATTAAACGTTATGGAGAACACTTCATGGGCCTATACTTACGTACCTGTCATTTTTGTTGTGATATTTCTAAATCAACCTCCTTCCGCCTCGACACATGCAGCTGCTATTTTACATTTTGAATTTTGAAACCAAGTGTGCCTCAGATTATTCATTTGCTAAACAGTAAAGGGACTGCTTTTAGGGTGAAAGAGTGCTGTAATTGTTTGTTTGTTTGAAGAATATAAACATTTGAGAAATTAGTTCGATCCATACGCATCTCATCCTTTATCTCATTACCTGTGTATCAGGCCGCGTTCATAAAGTTAAAATTAATTTATTATTCCAAAAAACAGGGATTTACGGCTGTGGTCTAGTTCATTTTTAAGTTGCCATTCCAGCAATTATTTTGGATAGCCTAGTAGAAAACTCCCATAATATTCCAGGAACAACCAGGTGCAATCACAATGGATACACAATTGACCAGCAAGCAAATCCGCCAGATGTTCATCGACTTCTTTGCGACTAAGCATGATCATCTGCACGTTCCCTCATCATCAGTCATTCCTCACGATGACCCAACTCTGCTGTTTACAAATGCAGGCATGAACCAGGTAGAAGTCGGGAAATGACTGTTCAGATGCCATGTAAGTGTTTAAAGGACATTGAATACTACATTCTTGGTTCAATTTTAGTTCAAGCCTATCTTCCTGGGCACAGTCGACCCTAACAGTGATATGGCCAAGTACACTCGAACAGTCGACACTCAGAAGTGTATTCGTGCAGGCGGTAAACACAATGATCTGGATGATGTGGGAAAAGACGTCTACCACCACACTTATTTCGAGATGCTGGGCAATTGGTCATTTGGAGATTATTTTAAGGTAAATTTACTCGAGGTGGAGCGGTATTGAAGTAAAAATCGTATTGTGTTTAAACTCTGGTTTTATTTTGGAAGAAACTATTTGTAAGTGCATATGAGAGAAGGAGTGAGACTATGTAACTGCAGCAAGCCGCTAGCCTAGCTAGTGGTTTGTTACAGCAGTTTTATTTCAGTGGATGGCAGAAAATAAAAAAGTTAAAATTTTATCATGTTAGTGAAGCTTAGGAGAGGTTTAAGGTTTCTCTATGAAAAGTTTTGGCTATTCTAAAGAGATACCAAACTATGGGTTTGATTATAGTTGAAAGATTGTATATTTGGAGGAGGTTTCCGTCTGTTAAAATGGGGATACTTTTATGTATTCTTTCATTTATGTATGGAGATAGTGGAATAGGATGTGGATTCACAATGTTTTTTTTATTTTTTGCATAGAGGTTTGTAAGTGCATATGCTTTTTACATAGTGCGTGTACACTCCAGTTTTTTTATATATTAGAAATTTCTTGAAACATTCACATCTGTAGGCTATTATAAGCCAAATATTATTGATGTCAGTAACAGTTCATGCAAGCAATGTATGCCTAGAGAATGTTAGTAGTTGCTGGGTTTTTTTTGCTGTAAAATGTTGACAATTTTGTTATGTGTTGATTCGTATTCCAAGTATGGACTAGATGTTGTAAAATCACATTTAAAATAAGCAATAACTGGTACACTGTTCTGAGATCAGTGATGAAAATCACATGTTTTCATTGTTGCAGAAAGAAATATGCAGCTGGGCATGGGACTTGCTCACCAACGTCTACCATCTGCCTAAAGAAAGGTTGTACGTGACATATTTTGGGGGCAAACCAGAGCTTGGGCTAGAGCCAGACAATGAATGTAGAGATATTTGGATCGAAATTGGGTAAGACCATTGGGCTTACTAATATTTTTAGCATAATTTGAGTTTAACTTGCCCACATGTATGTTTCTATAGACTTCCACCAGAGCGTGTGTTGCCATTCAGCATGAAGGACAATTTTTGGGAAATGGGAGAAACTGGTCCGTGCGGCCCTTGTACTGAGATACACTTTGACCGCATCGGTAGCCGGGATGCTGCTCCCCTGGTCAATGCAGATGTTGCTGATGTACTGGAAATCTGGAATCTTGTATTCATTCAGTTCAACAGGTGATTTATAGTGTTTGCATTTTTTAATTTCTTTATCGTCTGGAATAGTTGAGGAAGTTTGGTTAATTTTTCTTATCATCATTTAAAAATGTTAACTTAGGGAGACTGATGGGTCTCTGCGTGTTCTGCCAAAGAAGCACGTTGACACTGGAATGGGCTTTGAGCGAGTTGTGTCAGTGATTCAGAACAAGACGTCCAATTATGACACAGATTTGTTTACACCGATTTTTGAGGCAGTCACGAAGGTAATTAATCGATTATTTCTTCTCAGTTATCCCACTTTTTCTTTGAGTTCTTTTGAAAAATGCAAGAACAAAATATTTAATCTAAAAAAAATCAGTTTTTCACGAACATGTTATTTACATTCTGGCTGCTTGCAAACTTGACATGCGCTTTCATTAAGAGTGTTTTTCTTATACTCTTGCCCATGTGTTAGTGTGCATTTGTTAAATTTTAGAATTTTCCCTTCAATTTCAGAGTACTGGAGCCAGGCCCTACACGGGGCATGTTGGTGCGGATGACATTGATGGTCTGGATATGGCGTACAGGGTCATTGCTGACCATGCCCGCACTCTCACAATCGCTCTGTCCGATGGCGGTCGACCGGATAATGTTGGAAGGGGGTAATTTGCAAGGGTCATCCTCGATCATAGGAAAAATGTCACCATAATTCGTTGATAGGAAAAGATATCAAAAGATTCCAATTCTCTTGTACAATGATTGATTTTAGGTATGTTCTTCGTCGAATTCTACGCCGTGCCATTCGCTATGCCCACGAGAAGCTGCAAGCCAAGCCTGGAATGTTTGCCAGCTTGGTAGACATTGTTGTTGACATTCTGGTAATTGGGGTGTGCTAATTGGTAATTGGTTGTGTGCTATACTTCACAAGTAAACGGCTTGTATTTTTTCCAGGGAGATACATTCGGTGAACTCAAGAAGGACCCTCAGTCGGTAGGTTTTTTTCTTTTAATTCGCTAACTGTCATGGATAAGGCTGCATTTTGATGACAAGAAAACGACAAACAGGTTAAGGATATCATAAATGAGGAAGAGGCACAGTTTCTTAAAACCCTGTCACGTGGCCAGCGGCTTCTGGAGAGAACTATCAGAAAGCTGGGTGATCAGAAGATCCTCCCAGGCGACGTGGCTTGGAGGCTGTATGACACCTATGGGTTCCCGCTTGATCTAACCCTGCTGATGACCGAGGAAAAGGGACTTTCCATCGATCTGGCGTCTTATGAGGAAGCTAAACGACAGGCACAAGTAGGTTTTTGCTAGAGTACACTTTTGGTTTTAATTTGGATAGTTTCATTTATGAAAAGTAAGTGTGGTTTTAATTCTTCTCGTAGTTGACGTCACAGGGCAAAGGGGCTGGAATCGACGACAGCATCAGTTTGGACGTCCATGCCATTAGCGAGTTGCAGGAAAGGAAGGTGCCCCCTACGGACGACTTGCCGAAGTACGCGTATCAAGCCACATCCGAAGAAAGCGAAGCATCATATAGTATGCGATGAATCTTTTAGAATGTTGCATTTTTTAATCATCAAGGAATTTGTTTGTTGGTAATGTTGTATTGATTTGTTCCAGCCTTCAGCCCTTGTGAAGCAACTGTAATCGCCATACGTTGCAACAAGCAGTTTGTGACCGATGAAATGAAGTCTGGGAAGGAATGTGCAATTTTATTGGACCGTACTTGCTTTTACGCTGAGCAGGGCGGACAGACATACGATGAAGGTTTTATCGTGAAAGTTGGTGATGAGGCGAGTCTTGATCCCATTTTCATAATACAGTATGTAAAAATGACTTTTTTTAACATTGATCCAATACAAAAATTCTTAACTGATAGAGAATTAGGAATAATTACACTTTCAATATTGAATCCTTTCCATGATATCTTTTCATTCAATATATCATTTTTTTTTATAAAAAAAAATGAATGGAGCAGCATTATTGGAACATTGTTGCATGCAGGTATAATTCATGACAGGAATTTTCTTTTTAAGAAATGAAGTAATATTATTACCTTGTTATTATAAGTGAATTTGCAACATTGATATGTTGCAAAACTAAACACTTTTTTTTTATAGAATTTACTATTTGTTATGGTTGGTCAGGGCAGAGACTTCTTGATTTCTACAAATATGCTCACATGATTTGTAGAGTAATCTCATTCAAATAATAAATTCTCAACGTTTCAGGAGACCGAATTCACCGTCAAAAACGTTCAACTGAAAGCTGGATACGTCCTTCATATCGGAAATCTGGAAGGGACGCTGAAAGTCGGTGACAAAGTCAAGTTGCTTATCGATGAGGTTAGTTAGCAAAGCTCAGCAAACATGAATTTACAATGATTATTGAAATGATTTTTACTATGTCTAGTTTATCATAACTGTTGCAGGAGAGAAGGCGACACATCATGAACAATCACACGGGGACCCACGTCCTCAACTTTGCGCTGCGTAAAGTTCTAAATGCTGAAGCGGACCAGAAAGGATCGCTTGTGGTCCCTGATCGTATGCGGTTCGACTTCACCGCCAAGGGAGCGATGACTGTGAAACAGGTGAAGGAGGCAGAGGAGATCGCAAACCTCATCGTTCGGGAAAACAAGAAGGTGTACGCCAAAGACTCTGAGCTGGCATTGGCCAAGGCGATTCAAGGTTTAAGAGCAGTATTTGATGAGGTGTGTATGTTAAGAATTTCTGGACTATTCAGATCGGCATGTGATGGCTGGAGATTGAGAGAGATTCACTATATAATTCTGGAGATATGAACGGATTGACATGATAATGATGAGCTAATGGATGATGTAATTCAATTCTTTAGGTTTTATTTAGGTTTTGTGAGGTTATTGATATTTTTCCAAATTATCCATGCACTGAGCTTAAAAGATTTTAGTTGACATTTAGAGATTTCCATGGCATTCACTCACTGGACATTAAGATGGTTTATTGTGTCGGTTAGCTTAGCCCTGCTACTGGCAATCTCCCCTACCACATGGCATTCACTTGCTGACTGTAGGGCACTGAATTGAATTGAATCTATCAAAAATTATGCCAACAACTGTTGTAATTTTGTTTTTTATTTTTAGAAAATGTTACTCTCCTGCATGCGCACATAGCTTTTAGAATTTGGCAATTAATCATTAGCATTGCTTTTTAGGTTTATCCTGATCCTGTCCGAGTAGTTTCCATTGGGGTTCCAGTCGAGGAGCTTTTGAACGACCCATCTGGTCCTGCTGGAACTGCAACGTCTGTGGAGTTCTGTGGGGGAACGTACGTTTCTCATAAATAGCTATTTTTTCTATGATTTTTCATGAGCTATAAAGTTTAGTTTTTTCACCCCACGATTTTACAAAATTACTAAATAACCGCGTTTGGTTTCTAGGCACTTATTGCAATCTGGCCACATCGGCAACTTCGTTATCGCTAGTGAAGAAGCTATTGCAAAGGGAATCCGTAGGATAGTGGCCTTAACTGGCCCAGAAGCCACTAAGGTGAGCAGATTTGATATCAGGAAATCTGGAAATCGCCATTAAAGCTTTGCAGGAATGATCATATTTATAATCGTAGGCGCTGAAAAAGGTGGAAGTCCTGCAGAACGAACTGAACAAGGTGCGGGACCTGATGTCCAGTGAGGCCATCACTGAAAGGGAGCTCTCTAGGAAGATTGTTGAACTGAACGATGACGTTTCACATGCCGTTATTCCATATTGGCGCAAGGATGAGCTGCGGTCACTCCTGAAAGACATGAAGAAGGTTTTGGATGATAAGGACCGTGCTCGGAAAGCTGCTACCATTGTAGAGGTGGGCGAGCAAGCCAAGAGCTTCATAGAAGCGAATCCTGATCAGGCATATGTGGTGCAGGAGTTTCAAGCAGGATCAAATGCTAAGGTACATACAGTCCATGCATTTGTGGAATGAATCAGCTTTGGAGTACTTGCAAAGCTGTTTAAACCAGACTGATCCTCGAGGATTATATAGGAGTTTTCAGGAATTCCGAGAGAGACGCCAAGTAATTAAATGTCCGTCATCACAAATGTTTCAAAATTAAAAATTTGGATTAAATTTTACAAGCAAAAATGATTTACATGTCATTTGGGTGCTGTTAAAAATGGTAAGATTTGTTCATAATGAAGATTTCTGCCAGAGTTAGAAAACTTGGTCTCTTAAACTTGGATTCAGTAACGTAATACCCTCTTGCCAATTATTTGGAAAATATTGAAATACCATCACATGGTATGAATAGTTTTAAAAGATGCAAAATCTCTTTAATTGAAAGAAAGACGTTCTACAAGCTTTTTTGCCAAGAAAAACAAAACAACTGAATTACCATTGACATTTTTTTTACTAGGACAATTTTGACGATTTTGGTTTTAAGTGTTGAGCGTAAGTCTGATCTTGGTTAAGATTTTGTTGTTGTTACTTCTTGGTCACATTCAAAATTGTATCACTCTTATAACAAACTTCTTAATGAATGTCAGCTTTCAAAAATGCTTCATTTAGAATTATTCTTCAACTTCTATGCTAGTTAGAAAAAAAAAGCCAAATTAATTGCCAAACAACATTAGATTTTATAAATCAAATTTTTAATCTATTTCAGGCCCTCGATGGAGCTTTGAAGCAATTTCGCACCCTGTCACCCAAGACTGCGGTCATGCTATTTAGCGTGGATGCAGATGCTAACAAAATCATCTGCCTGAGCTCCGTGCCCAAGGTGAGAAAATTGGAAAAAAAAACTACAGTTCTCATGCAGCACTTTTTCTAATCGTTGGAATAAATTCTAAAAGCGATTTTTTTTCTTTTTTACCAGCTGGTTGTGGGGAAAGGCCTTCGTGCCAGTGAATGGGTTCAGCACGTCAGCGGGACCATCAACGGCAAGGGTGGGGGCAAAGAGGAAACTGCCCAAGCGACAGGAACTAACCCAAAGTCCCTCTCGTCTGCTATGAAAATGGCGACTGAATTTGCCCAACTGAAACTGAGCAGCTAGCTTCAAAAGCAAGCCAACAACTCGAGCTTAACCTGGTATGAAATTTCTTTTTATAATTAGTCACCAACTTGAATTCTGTTATTCCTCCATTTTGAGGATGTTTTGAATGGCGAGAACGAAATAAACGAGTTCAATTTAGTAAGCTGTTTTACGAGATATTGACACAGTATAACCCGTACGCCGACTCTGTGTCGGTACTTTTGAAGTTAGGGAGGCACATTTACCTTGCCCCCCAGTTGAAATGATGGGTAAAAGAGCCCCGCTGCGGCACCGAAAAAGCATTGAGTCGGGCAATGAAAAGCGCAGCTCTGACAGTGGCAGATTCACGAAACATTCCAACACACAAATGCTGCATGTTCTTCATATTCATTTTGCCACCACTGGCGTGTAAAACGCTAGAAATTTATTGCGTTAGGTTATAGTACAGAGGCGGATAGCGCAATTTTGCACAATCCAAATATAAGGGAAACAACAAAATATGCGATAACAGGGAATTATATTTCCAATAACGAAAAGAAACTGTGCAGAACATCAGACGATAAAAATTTATGGAACAACGCATTTTCGTTGTTGAGAAACCAATGCCATATCTCAGATTGACAACAAAAAATAAAATTAACTTGTCCCCTTGACCAGCAGAGCTAGGACCACAGAATCCAGCTACTCTTCTGCACCGTTGACCTTTCCTTTCGATTTCCTGAATTTTGGTTTCCGTCAGTAAATACGGAAATGTATCCCAAATGTTAAAGATTAGATACAAAACTATCGGGATGATAGTAGATTTTAAAGTGAGTGCAAAACCAGTTCTTAGTTTAGATTGAACGGGTCGTGTTGTTCGGGAAGTAGAGATGAGAAAAAGGTGGCCACAATTGTCCACACCACTTGGACGAGCGACGTGGCGCCCCTCACGTTTTGGGCATCTGCGTTGTCCAGGTCACGGTTCATCAACTCCTCAATTTCACGAGTTTCTCGCTGCATCTGTTAAAAGAGTTTGAAAAAAAATTACATTTTGTAATTACCATCTCAAACATTTTCACTACTTAATGTAACAACTGATATTTAACCAAATGATTCACATAAAGCAAAAAAAAAAAAAAAAAAAAACCACAATTAAACGCCGGAGTAAAGAAAAGTTTTGAATAATAGACATTTTTCACAATTGGCGGGTTTTGCATTTAAAATTTTTAGAATGAGAAATTTGAAGAGGATTCCAGTCTCTAAATTAATGTGAGGTAATACTGAGTTAATGATTCTGGCAACTGTAGTGCATCTTAACAAATTTTAAGATGGCACGTACTGAACTGGATAGAGTACAGAGCTAATAGAAAGCACAACAAGAAATCAAACGAGATTCCGGGTTATCAGAATTGGATGAGCTTTTGAAGAAATTTTATCTTACCTGCTCCTGCTCTGCATTTTCGGCAGCTTCTTCTCCCTGTTCATTATTCCTTTCTGGTACGGGCTGTGGCACTATCGGCCTCACAATGGCACGGTTCTGCCTTGCCCGTGCAAAGCCATTGGCCCTTTTCCTGAACCTAAATCAAAGATTTGTTTGTTTATAAAGCATATGGATTTACCAATAGAAAATACCCTAAAATAATCCATACTTACAAATACATGAGGGCTGCGAACAGCATGACGAGAGCAAATCTGTTGAATGAGGAATAAAAGTACACTATGCTGAAGAGGACGATAGCACGGCTGAGAATGTAAAACCAGTCCAGCCAATCCCTGTTATCGACATTGTCAGCATCATCGTCATCTGCGCCTCCCTGAGCATTTAACCGGATATTTTGGGGAGCTGGCGGCCTCTCAGGTTCATCATTTTGATTGGGTTGCGGGGCTCGCTGAGGGGCTGGTTCCGTGATGGGTGTCGCTTCGACATTTGGCTGGCTTGGTATATGGGCAACAAAAGGCGGTACACCTTGATAACTGTCAGTTGGTGAAAGAAAAAAAGGGGTTCATAAGAGGCAGTCAAAATCTTGGGAAACAGTGTTTTGGATTAACTACAGAATTGCAATTTGGACTGTAATTAGAACAAATAAATAGCGCGTTAAATTCCAACACACAAACGTAATCTTCACAGACCATGCATTGAAAAAACCTGAAAGTGTTAAGATTTTACCAATCTAAAATGTTTAGATGTAACTTACATCAAATAACATTCTAGATCCTACTAACCAGTTTGCAGCAAATATCATAATATCACTAGATTAATTCTATTCTTGTAGCCCTTTGCCACATCAAATGAAATACATGTATACCCAATATTAAAACTTGTTACTAGCATCACTAAAACTGCAAACTACAGAAATTTGGGGCGTATTTCCATCACTTTAAATTCTTATGTAACATGTGTTCCTCAACATATACTCTTTAGTCTTATAGGAATTAAATGACTCGGTTTCTCCTAAAAAAATAATGCACAGTAACCTGACATGTAGGATATTTTACTCACCCCCATTTACCCAATTTCCTTCCAACAATTTTGGTTTAATTGTTAATGAGACGGTGAATTCTTGCAATTAGTTTGCATGGCTATATTGACTTAGTTCTTAGAAGAAAACTCCACTTACTTTTGTAAATAAAGATTCATATACTGGCTGTACATTTGCTGCATCCAAAGCATCTGCTGTGTCCTCAGGTCCAGAGGCATGGTCATGTTTGGTACTGCAAAGATGTTTTGACTGATAGGGGAATTTGATCTGTAAGAGGGAGAAAACGTGCCAAAATTACCATTTTGCTCTTTTGCTTGCAAACAAAAAAGCCGCTTTAAAGCAAGTACTTATTCTCTTACGTCTGTGGAACGTTGGGCGATGTGTTTAACCGTTGTCGCACGCCATCTTGTTGAATACTATCTGGAGTTGTCGGACTAGTTTGGAAACTGGGTGTCGAAACAGTCGGTGTTTTTGCACGTGTGCCAAAGTGGCTGTTCATAGACATTGGCGCATCCCGAGAGGGTAGGCAAACCAAGTGGACAGTATGGACTGTTTCAGCCTCATACTGTCGAAGAAAGTCCTTTAACATCAGATGGTCGTGCAAAAGTTGCCCGGAATAAATTAGTTTTTGTTCTTCAGCTTTCTGCAAAATGTGTTTTTAAGAATAAGAACCATGTTTGCTTTCTTCATAAGTGTGTGAATACAGATAAACATAGATTTACAAACACACATCCATAGCATTTGATTGTAACTTGCATGATCGTGTGTTCAATTTGGTTTCTCTATATTTGTAATTTTTTTGTTACATTTTAAAATTAAAAAATCTTAAAAACGGCATAAAATTACTAAAACGAATTGCCAGTTTTAAATATCTTTAGCCATAACTTGAATGGAGATTATAAAAAGGAATGTGCATATATGTGAACTGTTCATGTGTTGAATGTTTGTAAATCAAGATTTGTCTGTATTAGAAAAAGCTAGATGGCTTACTGGCTTGCTGGGATATGCCTCTGATAGGTATGCCTTCAGCTTTTGTACCGTCCAGTCAAGAGCACACTCTACTGTCTGGTCTTCAATTTGTTGGTTTGGTGCCTTAACCACAAGGCGCACAGGCATGGCGAGCATGTCCATCTTTGAAATTGGTTGGGTTGCGATCTTGAGAGGATTTTTTTGGAAATCGAATAGAACAATATGGTACCTGAAAAACATAACGTCAGACAATCAGAAATGCAGTTAATAACGATTTGGCAGCTAGTTCCTTTCAATTCAGTTCTTTACCCTGCAGTCAGTAGATGTACCATGTGGCAGGGGGGATCATTATACAATTTGATTGACCCCAAATTCACAATTTAATTAATTTTCCCGTATTTG
>JAQGBX010003242.1:0-17850 GCA_034698745.1 Megaphyllum sjaelandicum
AGGAGAATGAAAATTGGAAGTAAATCATGTGAACTATAAACATGCGATATAAACTTCAAATTGGAATATAATCATGTGAACTATAAACATGCGATATAAGATACAGTATGAGCAATCCACGTGAATTAGTTCTTCTCCTTGTCGTCACATGGAGGCGCTTTAACTAGTCTCGCCAAACCCGTAAGTACCGTATAATACAAATAAAGTAAAAACTCGATTTTATGATTCTTTATTATATGAAAACTTTGTTTTATGAACGAGTCTCCTGCCGACCACACCATTGGGAAAATTAATTAAATACATGTAGGTACCTCGTTTGAGGCCTGCTCGTAGCAGTAGTCCAGCTATTTCAACTAAATAAATTAGGGATTTGGCTTTGACAAAAAATAATAAAGATGGTAAAACAGAAGAAGATTCATGATTTTTTCAAACCTGCCCAACAAAAGTGGTATACATGAACATGTAATATGATAAAATGATTAGAAAAATTAATTGACTTGTTTCCTATTTTTTTTTAAAAATTTGTTTTCTATTGTTTTGAATGTCAAACTCGATTCTCTGAACTTTTCGATTTTATGAAACACCTCATTCATCAATTAGGTCGTAAAATCGAGTTTTTACTGTAATAATAATAATAATAATACAATAATATAATAAAATAATAAATAGCATTAATATTTGTAACAGTTATATAAAATCAACACTGCTTATTTTGTGACTTTTTCCGGGTTGTGTGACGCCTATGTAAATTCAACTAATAATGCCCTAAACATTATTTTTTGTTGGCGAGCTTGCACCTGATGAAGCATAGATGAAAAGGTCGAGCGACAGTAAATACATGTAAAGGTTGAGGAACACTGTCTGGGAACCAGGTGGGAACACTGCTGACTTGTCCTTTTTTATTGTGAAAGAAATGTTTCAATATTAATTTGATGCTTTTTTGCCGCAACAAATGAAAAATTGTATGAATTTGTATGGTCAACGACCGTTTATGTCTTCAATTGGTTTTCATTGTGAATACAGCCTTTAATACCGTTTTTCTGTCACGTTACCGCGTTTATGCAGATGCGCAGACTGTCGTTGCAATAAAGCAGGATTTCCACTATGGCGCGTCACGCGCGACTTTTCGCTATTCAGGGTGTACCGAAAATCAGAATCCTGCATTACTTCGGTGCAATGGGGGATGAAGGGGTATAACCAAAAGCACCGTTTTTGTGTGTTAAGAAGACATTTGCCAACATATGTTCTTTGGGCATTTCTGTAACACATACCACCGTCTACAATTAAACCCTGTACACCTTGTATAATGAAGTTTCGCGCGCGACGCGCCATAGTGGAAATCTTAATAACGCATAGGAGTTAACGTAACGTAATCACGATATTTCAACCGTATAGTCATATGAAATGAAAGAAATGAAAACGAATTCCATTTCGTCTTCTGGGGATCTTCAGTATTTTTAGTGTTATCACTCCTCAACTTTCGTCGATGATAAGTCGGCTTCACTCGTTCGCTTCGTTTTCTTAAAAATTTACATTGACTAACGTTGAGGATGAACGAATTTTCTTGATGCCGAGCTGGACTCCCAAGATGGTGGGTTCGGCTTTTGAATAACGGACGTGTTCAACTAGGGTTAACATTTCCTGAAACTCTATTATTTGCTTTCAAGGTTTTCGAATCCTATTTAGGTTGTAGAGCATGGAAACTGGAATCTCTGAGAATAAGTCAATGTTTAACCCAAGAAAATCACATGTATGCATGTTATTTAAACTGGATATTTATTTGACATCCATCCTGGATACTATTAGCATCGAGTTTTTGAATGCAGGGTAATGAAAAGCAGACTTCGACTCGTTTATACACTTGACACCTGTCATCATCAACGATTGCACCGAATTCCGTATTTTTTTTTTTTAAAAAACTTGTACAGTGATAAACAGCGATCGTTGTAAAAATCTGTCATAATCGCAAGCCATACGCTTAATTAGGAATAATCTTACAGATCAAGAAATTTTCGCTCAAACACATGCATGCAAGTTTCATAAGTTTAGAACAAGATCTAGAGCATGAATTATTTAAATACAAAGAATGGCAGTTTTGCCTTTGTCAGGTTTTCCAAATTCACAATCTTCAGCACGACCGTTCGAATCTTGTATTCATTTTGCTCACGAAATTCTTGAATTTTTAAGTCGCACCTTCGAAAGATCCATTTATTTGGCTATAAATCACCGCGATTTATCAATCTAAGCATTCATGGTCCCTATTGCGTATAAGAATACACGAATCCTAGGGCGACTGTATGCTGCTACCAATTAATTAAGTTGGTTTTAGACGAAGGACTTGCATGCCATCATATCGACAACGTAGACAGTATATAAAATATATCCATTAATTATCAATGAAATCTATAAAACCTATAAAGCACTGAGTACATCTTCCTCACACGTGTCATTTATACATGTTCAATATAGGGTGCAAAACAAATTGCATTGGCTAACATACACAATATGCGTGCAATGGACGAGTATACTTTTAAAATGAATTATTACAAATCAATGTTACAATGGCAAGTGGACATACTAAATAAGATTCGTCATTATGAAATTGAAATGGACAGAGCTCCAATAGAGAATCAGCGTCGGGTTGAAATGTGATTTTCAGTTCAGGAGCACATTTGCAAGTCAAAGATTTGTGATTTTAATATGCTGAAACTGTGATTGCCATGTATTCAACACATGCAACGAATAAAAGTTGCGTGAAAATTCAGAATCAGTACTTCTTAAAACATAGGGTTGATCGATATCTACTACCAAAAACCGCAATGTTTCAATACCACTGATAATCTATCAAACGAACACAACTAAGTTCTTTAAGTTTGAAAAATGTCTAATGTATGCTGTGATGTAATTTTTTCTAAACATATTTGGTTCATTTTTTTTAAATGATAGATTTAAATTCAAAGAGAAGATATACCGCTTAAATTAAATTGGAGTAACTTCATGTAGGCATCCAATTTAACTTTCAATGGGTGGATTTCAGCCCAGCTAGGGATATTCCCGCAACTTAAAGCGTCAATCAAATAAAAAATTGTTTTTAAAAATATGTGAGCCTACCCAATAATTACCGGAATTGAACAAAAACGAGCGAATCAATGCTGGGTTTTGCAAGCAGTGTCCTTCGTTTAATCAATGTGAAAATAGCGATTTTTTTTCTCCTTTTCTGCTTTAAGCTAAAAAAAACAAAAACAAATTAGAAACAGAATGCTTTTAGATGGATGTGTGATAGCATTGAAAAAACGTATTTTTAATGTTTATAGAGTTGAAAACGACAACGACGGTGAAAAAGACGTGAAGTGAGCCCTCACTCGGACATTCTTTTAACTCGATAAAAATAAGAAAAAAATTAACATACAGTACATGTACATGTACACGCATTTCAGCAAGAATTCTAAGTTTCGTTTGTTTTTTTCTTGAACGGTATTTGATGCAAATTTGTTGAAATAGCAAACCGTTCATAATTGATGTTGGAGATACGCTCATAAACTCGAAAACGGGCTTTCTGCTGGTCGCCATGCATACGCACACTGATTATCATGCGACCATAAAAATGTTGCTACACTTTAGAAGTGAGCAAAAAACGTACCAGAGTCAAAACTTTCAGGCTGCGAATAAATAAAGTTTAAGGATGCAGAATTTGCAGGCTAACATTTTTTTCGCAGTTGTGAAACGTTAACAAATGGGATTGTCTCATTACCAACTGCTCAACTGTAACTGCTGGTTGTATATTCAAAAATACCGTGGCATCATGGTTAATAGATGGGATAAATAATAAAATTATTTACAGAAAATGTAATTGGCTAGAGATTAACATAATGCACACTCGCTTTAGAAGCTACACAACTCAAAGTCTTCAATTTCTGGTTTAACATGGTATTAAATCAAGCAAAATGACAGCATTTTTACTTTATTTTATCATGTATTACAATGCATTAATATTCAATTTATCTCAAAATGAAAAATGTTGAGTTGTGTCCTTTCTGAAGAGATTGTGTGTGATGTTATAGATTTTTAGGGAAAGGTAAACTTTTAAATAATATGTACATGTATATCAATAATTTTTATTTTTTTAAATGTAGGGCCTATAGTATTTTCATATGTTCCTAGGAGATCAAGTAACTAAAAACAATAGCTTACTCAAAAAATAATACCTTATACAACGATTGCAGTTTTATCTTTTAAATAAAGTAGGAATATTTCAAACAAATAGAAGTCTAAAAGACATGAAACTCCTGCCTTTTCACCATAAAAAACTTTCGATATACACGCGCTAATTTTAACAAAACTTACTCTAGAACGCATATTCAGGGTTCAACACGCTTTCAATCAGCTCAACCCGACGTTTTTGCCAATCACGAATGACTTCATTCGCCTTAGTTTTATAAAATTATCACTAATGTGTCGACCTCTGTTTATAACAAAGAAAGCCAGGAAAAGTTGCATTAATGACAACAAAGAAGATAATGACATACTGTATCTGTACACTGTTTTCCAATAATAACGACATAATGTAGAATAACAAAGAATGAACACATGGATAAAGGAAGCAATAGGAACGAGGAAGCACATATAAGGAAATTACAAAATTAATGAATACCAGGCTAAATGCTAGCCAACATCAACTACATTATTTTGTGCGAGCTTAAGTACTCCAACATGTACATGATAGACGTACCATAGCCACAGGTACCTGTACACTGTATTTTGTTGCCATCTACCCGTTTAACGTCTCAAATCTCCTTTTCTTCATGTCAGCGGTTTGTTTGATCCTCACCCAAATTAATTGGCATTCTTGTTAAACACTTTACTGACCCTACATATCCTGATCTGCAGTAGCGAATTCCAGTACTATATTGCAAAAACAAGATGATAAAACGCATAGCATTTATATAGTTAGATATAAATACAGTATATAGTACCATGCCATAAGTCATGTCTATTGCATAACAAGCAAAAACAAAAAAAACCAAAAAAAAAACCTGACATCACTATGCAGCCAAATTTCAATCTAATGGGACATATATGCAGAGTTACAAAAAAGTCAGTATCTCGTATATTTTTCATCAAATCACCAAACGTACTGCTGGATAATTTTCTCCAATATAGTATAAATTAAAAGGCATGGGATACCGGCATTATGACGAAATCAGCATAAAGACCATTTATACAGGACTGCAGCTGAATCATGAAATTTTTAAATTAACCAGATAATCTCAGAACTGTTCAATCCTTCAATTTGTGACAAATATGAAAGCATATAGAATTTGAAAAGGAAAAAAATAATACTGTTAGAATTAACATACTAGATATCTAGACATTTATGTAAAAACACGCAGGTTATACAAAAATACAAACAAATGACAGTGTATAAATGATCGATTTGGTCTATAGTTTCCGAATAAGAGATGCATGGGAACGTATTACTACTTCAAATAACATGAAATTTTCCATTTGGCACTGACTTATGCCAGAAAATACTATCTTTCACTAAAATAATTTCCCTTATCTTTGATTAGTGCAAAGAAATCCATAATGAATGAAGAATATCTGATGAACAAATAGGTATAACATCATTTCTTCAGAATAAGAAGATGCTTCTTAGTCGAAACCACTTTACAGTCAGTAAATTCTACAAATGTTGCCACAATTAGATGGATGCCTGTTCGTAATTCCAGTTTTGTGTTTGAAATGAAACAAAATTTGTACAAAAAAAAAACCAAAAACGCCAGTGTTGATTTCAATCGTTTTAAGATGGCATCAAAATCCACAGCAACGATGCATTTGGATACAGGTTGCCTAGTCCATTCCACGAAGATAATGAGTGCTGTACACGAGTAAAATCAAGACTCTACTCAAGATTTCACATGGAAGAATACTTGAGAATTCGTTATGGCTTGAACTTCACATCAGTCAAATGCATGAATTCAAATCCGCAGAAGAATTTTATGATACTGGAAGTAAATATCTTTGGGATTTAATTAAAAATAATTGTCTTTTTTATCGCAAGAAGGTTGTTTTATAATTTAGAAGAGTCCTCTTCTTCCTATATGTAAAAAAAAGTAAAAAATATCATTACAATTCTTACCATACTTTTAAAGCATAAGCAATTTATGCAGAAAATAATTACAGAACTCCCACTTTGTCAATTAATGACACAATTACAATGAGATGGATAATAAAATTGAGACGATTAAATGTAAATTTGAAATAAAGGGGAATCTTTAATTAAAACTGCCAATTCCTAATAAAACATAAGCGTATGGTGAATAAATGACATCATACAACACAAACAGTGAAATGCGCTAACAGCTTTGATGAATGAACAAAGTGACAAATGAAATGTCACGTTAAATATCCCAAATCCTGAAAACGGAAAACTGTTTCATTAACATTGACAATTCAAATTAGAAATATGAAGCTGAAAGTAAGCGAAGATGAAAGATTGCAAGAGTCAGACGTAACTGGACAAAGCCACAAACTCAACAAAGGAGAATGTGCAATTTTATGAGTTGTGTGACAATTGACCAAAGCCATGCAAGCATAATTAGTCAGATGTGCATTTTTCTAGAAGAAGAAAGCGCAGAATAGTTAATCCGTGAAGAAATGTTGTGCAATCATTCTCACGTCTAACTAGGAAGTGCAACCACAGAAGACAGAAAACAAAGAAAATATGATTAAAATTATTACACAATGGCCAGATGCCTTAAACTCATAGAGAGTCTGAAGGGGAGCTAGCGCCTCTTTCCACTTGAACGCCTTCTTCGTGTATTGTTTCCATCTCATCGTTAGGAAGATCGCTGCTCTCAGTATCAGACTGTGGTGATCTGGCACAACTGCCAACTTCTGGAGATCTATCGCAGCTCTCCATTTGGCGTTGTTCCTCCTTAAGATGAACGGGTAATGAATGCAGATAACGTACATACAAGGGATTTATAGGAATGGATATTTAATTGTTAGAACCCAAATTCTAATTTAACATTTGAAAACTAAAGGGGCTAGCCTTAGGATTAGCAGATCTATTTATTAAAAACTAGAGTAGCTATGCTAAATGAGAAATTGAAAGCTTCATTAGCCATATTTATGCAATAAATAAATAATCCATACAAGATCAAAAACTTGCAAGTAAATTCTTATGATTTATATAGGAATGGTACCTCATTCATACTGAATAAAGTGATAATAATGGCAAATTATAGAAATGCCAACAGATTAATAGTTTTGCACAAACGCAAGATCATAGTATACTGGTATAGTTCACAAACCTTTAAGTAATCACAGTAATCTTAAAAAGTTTTGTTGGTTTATTTCTGCACATGAGAGTTCAACACCAACGCCAGGGAAAGTGGCTGCGTGATCTATCTGGGAATTTGAATTTTGCCTACAATTGGGTTACTATTAGTTTCTCTCAATAGTATTTTAACGTGCAGATATGTCAACGCCGGGTCAACAACCCTCATAACTGAGAGATGAGAGGTAAACATGTTAACCACTCGACCATCAAGTGTAAAGCCAGCAAAATTTTTGATGGAATAATGCACAAGGAACAAATGTACAGGTATATACATGTGAAAACAACCGTGGTATTGTAATCAATTTGATAACGGCAGATTCTTCGAAAATGTGTACTGAAAGTTCGTTTCATTACTTGCATAAACATCAGTCTCATCAGAATATTTCAGCATATTTATACTGTCACAAAGTGCCATTAAACAAGAAATGCTTATCTCATAAATAAATTAAAGAAATCAAAAATATTTCACCAGTTTATTTTACTTAAGGTGATATACAACCCATACCTGCATGGCTGCAAATTTTTGAACATTGTTCAGTTTAAGGAAAGATTGTTAGTTCAAGGTATACTTTAACCTTTGTGTTACATATTAACAGTTACCGAATGTGCAGATTGAAATTTAAGATTCTTGTCAAGTTTTCTTTCTTTTTATAAAAAAAGCAATGAATGCGTAAATTTTAAAATTATGAAAATAACTTGTGACTGAAGGAAAATATTTCTCAACCTTCTTTGAAATAAACGCAAGTTGAACCTTTTTTTAGCAGGCCATGTTTATGTGGTTTGTACATCGCTTTAACATTGCATTTTATTAATAAAAAATCCTGTAAAGATAAATGTTCATGAAGGGTAACAGGGTAACCACCTTAGTATTCAAACAGTATAAAATTTATTGAACAAATGCAATATTTATCACCATAATTACAAAATAAGTAATAAATGTACTTACCTTAATAATAACTACCCAATAATCATGATTTTCTTTTAGGTGTTGAGTTTGTAAACAGGTAATCTTCCTACTAGTATCTTTCAAAGCTTTACCTAATAAAACAAGGCAATTTGATAATAATGTATTTCCAAATCCAAACAAGTCTGCAGCTTCAACAACAAGCAATCATACCATAAAGATCTTCAACAAAACGATCATTAATGATTACCTTGCCTTGAGTCCCTGCTAATTTTAGACCTATCATCGTCAGCAGTCTTATCTTCACTAGTAACTGCAAGTTCAAATCAACAGACAAGATTAAAAAACTGGGATGACTCAAAGAGATGCTTTCATATTAACTACGAAGTTGTTTTTTTTACTTTCACCTTCATCTTCACTTTCATAGCCCTGAATCCATTGCCCAGGAAGCAAACCACCTGCCCCATACGAGGTGCACAGTGGTGCAACCAAATGATTGATAAAAGATTCTTGCAATTTGGCTAGTTGAGGGTTGCATCGGTCCATGAATGGTGAAATTTGGAGACCAAGAGACGCCTCTTCATCACCCTTTAAAACAAGAAATAATTATTTTAAATTTAAAAAATGCTTATTAAGAATTAAGGGTCGTAAATAGTTAACAATTACAATACAGGTTTTGATTCGCTTGATATTCCAAAACTTGTACCTGTTCATAAAATTCATCTGCTATTCGAGTTGTCCACTGCACATGAATATCATGCCTCTTGCAAGGACCATTTATATCTGCTAGTTTAATGCACATTTCCATAGCAAGTAACCTATCAGTTTCTGAGTTCCAATCAATTCCTGGGGCATCGACGTCATTTACCTATAATAAATCAATTACATATGTTACATGAAAAAATTAAAAAGGAAGAAAAGGCACATACACTACATGTATCTTAAAACATTTAAATGTTTGAAAAAAGGAGCTAAGAATTCATTTTGGAAATATATTATTAAAAATGAGTAAATAAAAAAATATTAAAAAAAAAATTCTTCCCCAGGTTTTAATAATCTTCTTCACTACTAATGAACCCTACAGAAATTGCCAAAGCAATTAAACCCCCACAAGTCTATTAAATTATTTTTATAGTATCTAATTTTAATTTCCAAGATTCTTTCAAAATTAAAAATACTAATCTAGTGAATAACCTTTAAGCAGCTGATAGTTTACACTGTTCAGGCTAAAAATTAAGCTGAGATGGAAAGTGTTGACTGAGATGAAACACCGTATCTAACCTTTGCATTAAATTCGGCTAAGATTTCAAAGTGCCTTTTGAGATCAGTTGCTAAAATCGCTTCAATGACCAAGAAACGAAACCTCTTAAATTCGGCTTTGTCCAGATGGCACAAAAAATTAAAATCTGGTTTTGAAAGGAACAAGCTCCATGCTGCAGCAGCATGATGGTTCTCTAAAACGGAGCGATCATTGTATAAAACTGCCTGAAATAAGACAAAACGAAAACATTTAACAAATTATCGTTTTTAAGAATGAATACCTTACTTAGAAATGTGATAAACAAGAATAGAACTTTAGAATAATTCTCCTTTAGGAAAATCCTTATTTACATTTAAAATGTATATCATTTTCAAAATCTACAGTCTTGATACAGTAATTTGCAAGGTGTTCCAAAATTTAAAAGAAAAAACGTCATCTTACCTCTGGTGCATATGTTGTGACTAGAAAAGCATTTGTGCGACCCGGATGATCATAATCATGCATGGCAGATGCCGTGTAAAGTGCCATTAATTCTAAGGCAGGCAGGTTTGCTCCTAATACGCCATATGTATCTTCAGCATTAAAACTCTGCCGCTGCATAAGACCTGAACTATTTGAACCAGCTTCTGATATAAGTGAAAACAGAAATCAGTTATAGTGCATTATTTGTCCTCATAAGCTACTGTGCAGGTAAAAAAACTATGATTCATTTCAAATTTGAAAATGAACTTATAATACTAAAGGGACTAAAATAAAGAGAATGAGTGAATAAGATGCCAAAGTTACCAAAGAAAGGCTACATGTAATTAGGGCACTTAGGCGTTCCTCGTGTTATGAAATCATTACGGCAGTTTTCTTTCATTTCTTTAAAGATCTTTTAAGTTACTTGCACTTGAAAATGAATACACGAATTTTGTAAAAACTATGACAATTTGCAAATTAATCTTTTTTCAAGACAAAATTAATTATAAAATCCATTGAAGAATAAGTTCCATTATTATATTTTCGAATTGACTGAATTTCTCTTTTGAAATTGGCGTAAATTTTCTCACTCAAAAATAAGATCCCTTACATGGATTTTATAAAGTCATTCATTAGTCTCGAACAAATTAAGCTTTCAGGGTTTAGCTAACATCCTATTTTCATTTTGAGTGAATAGTCTACGGCATTCCTGTTGACAAGGCTACGTTTATAGCAAAATAACGTCATACTATGAACTGTTAAACTAACAACAGTAGTCCCAGGTATGCGTGCTTTTTTAAGTCTTTGTTAGCAGTCCCATGATCATGCAGGTTTTTTCATATAAATAAATGTCAAATGAAATAAAAAATGTTACCTGACTTTTGTACTGTATGAGGGGACTCCACCTCTAAGGGTAGCTGAGTAAAGCCTGGTATAGGCTGTGATGTGAGGTAGTAAACAGCATGAAGCACATCGGCCGCATGCATGCGATTATGATCTGAAAAGTGGTGCATACAACGGAATTTCAAAAGTACGAAATCGTGTAAACAAAATGAAAACGATTCCATAAAGCATCTACTAAAACAGTTAAAAATATATGGTTTAATGGAATGCTTCCTTAAAAATAATATCAAAATGATAGTTGTTTGGGTAATTTCACTACAGCTGTCCAAGAAACATTGAAAATTAAATTTAATAATGTCATTTCATATCATACCATATGAATAAATTGATTTCAGAATGACATTTGAGAGTCAAATATAAGTGCACATCCTTATAGTAAACATTTTGCTAACATATTTATGCTCACAAAATATACTAGAGGCAGGTGCGATACTTCACAATGCAAATATCATTAAAATTAACGTAAAACAAAACCGGCTTGTTAAGGACATACATGGTTTTTCTCTATATCCACTTTCTAATGCATGAAAATATGCCAGAAACTCTTGAATGGGAATGCGAAAAGTTTCAAAAAGTCCCACTTCAAGAAATATCCGGTAACATATCTGTGGAGAAAGAAAAACAATGAAATTAATGTTGCGTTTAGAAAAAAATTATTTTTACCATATTTATTTACATGTTTAATGTAAATTTCCCACGGATAAATCGTAAATACTCTTGAAAGATACTGTACGTGCCCTACAAGATGCATCACATGCAACAATTTATGTATCAAACCCACCTGCCATATTACTTAAAATCATAATAAAAGAATTCAGGATTTGATACTGCATTAATCATTTGAAAAAATGATTGTTTTAAAAATACAAATTAACAACAATAAAAACCTATAGAAATTTGAATATGCCATGTACATTTTAAACAGGAAAGTAACAGAAAATAACCATCCATAAATAAGGTTGAATTGGCATATTAAGCATACCAAGTTACTGTAGAATTGGCACAAACACCGAGTTTAAAAAAACAATAAATAATAATAATTCTAAAATTGCATCTACGGGAAAAGGCAGGGAGAAAATGGTCCGAATTACACGACGCAGGATTTGTTGAACTGCACCTACATTTTCTGTTAAGCAACAGATGCTGCATTTGCGTAATAGTCATTGAAAAGTAAGATTAGCAAACACAACCAGATGCGTTGTAACGTCAATCGAACCAGCAATAAAAT
The DNA here is from genome assembly GCA_034698745.1 of Megaphyllum sjaelandicum. NCBI lineage: Eukaryota > Metazoa > Arthropoda > Diplopoda > Julida > Julidae > Megaphyllum > Megaphyllum sjaelandicum. The sequence continues at coordinate 12,104 of JAQGBX010003242.1, forward strand.
ATAGGAAGAACCCAATAAATCCTAGCCAAACACATCAGGAAGTGCTGCTTGCAAGGAGAAACAGCTTATGGATCATAATGAAAATTGTTTGCTGAGATTAGTCTACTAGTGAGCAGGATTTCCCAGGAAGCTGTTTCAAAGTTGGAAAAGGTGTATCCGCATAATCAATGTTCTGGAACTCATGTTTATACTAAAACATAAGCCTTCAGATAAATAAGAACTAAATTTTGATTTATTCAATTTGCTCTAAAGACTATCTTTGTATCTGCAGTGGGTTTTGACATCATGACATGATTTATGGTTCCGTTGATCAATTTGAGAACTTACAAAATGACATGAACACGGAAATATTAAAACGAAGTAATCATGTGTTTGACTATGTATTAAACCAATTCCTAAACTACAGTAAAGTTTACATTGATAACAAATTTAGTATTTCAAAACCGTTGTGTAACAGCGATGTGTAAACAAGTTACTGTAGGTCTTAAAAAAAAGGTTTTTACAATTTTTAGTAATTCGCAAAATAATGGTTATTAAAATGGTAAATTTCCGAAGCATGATCGTAGGCTACTTTCTAAGGCCAGGTCATAAAATTCTGCTTCGATATACAGTACTTGCAATTTTTCGATTGGAAGAAAATAAAACTTGTTTCAAGGAAAGAATTCATGCTTTTACGATGAATTACTACCTGCGGGCCACGGCATCTGAAAATGAGCAGTCGATGATATACTAACAGAAGGATCAATTTCAGAAATATCGAAATTACTGGATTTCTCAAAATCAGTCAAAATTGGGACGATCTTATAACTTGTATTGCAGACAGGCAGAAATCATGATGAATAAATATTACCTTCTATTTGGCATTAAACATTTTTAACTGAATTATTACCTGACTGAGAATGCAATCTGGACTAAAGGTGTTTAGATCAAATATTGGGTAATCCCATTCGTGTATTCGATCAAGCAATGGATCATCAGCCAATCGTTCCAAATCGTATCGAGTCCCATCATTCACATAGATAATTCGTCTATCGCCACTGTCAACCTAAACAAATAAAAAACATTAGAACGATAGCTTACCGATATTGAATTTCAAATAAAGTTACTGAATTCTAGATTGGATTCGAGAATGTACTACCAGCACTTGTTATGATGACCCTCATCAATTAACAAAAACCAGCTTTCAGAATTCCTTTTGCAATTCAAATATGAAATACAGTATATAATATTGCATATATGTTACACAATTTTCTTTTTCAAATTAACTTATAATGTCTCCAAAGTTTCTCGATATATTCAACTTGTGTATGCGACAAGTTTTTTTTTTGTGCAACGTTTAACCGTTTGCATCCGTCTTTTTTTGCTGATGAGGATACCATATGAGCCCCAATGTTCTGCTATTCCCAAACAATTGCAAATAGATACATGAACTGTATTTGCCAACCAATTGATTTTAATTTCTCGATGTATTGTATCATATTTCATTTGCACAAAAAAGCTTCTTATTCAATGCTGAAATTAAAGTTTGTTATTCTCTCACCATGAAAGACATGGAAAAATTGAGCCTTCAAGAGCCATATGTATTTTTGTTTGTATTCATTTTGATGAACTGAGTTTGAAATAATTAACTTTAAAAGTAGTGCTTACAATTATAATCATGGCATTTCAATTTCGCTAAAACGTGCCATGCAAGAAGAGTATTTCCTAAACATCAATTCGCAGCTTAGATTTTTTTACCAACCAAACATTAATCTTTTCACAAACACATGTTCAGTTCTCATCAAAATAAGCCGCTCGCTTATCCGATTTTTACACCACTATCAAAACATCCCCTTCCATGGTTTATACGCTTTCCTAATATTTTAATTATTTATGAGAAAGGCTGCACTTGCCTCAAGAGCACATATTTTCACGATAGCCAAGCTTAAAATTTCCAAGCGAGATAAAATGCTCAATTTAACAAATTAAGCGATTCGATAGTTGTTACGCTTCAAAAGCTCATGGTTATGTCGCTTCAATGCAACGCATCAACAAGAAAATGTATAAATTAAAAGTTCCTATACGCATCTATTAAGTTTTTATTTCTTTTCCATGACGCTCGATTGATGCCACAATATTATTCTGTTTAAAGCGCAGTATATAAGGTTGCATTTTCCCTTGCAATTGCTATTTATTATTTAACCTACACTGCAAGATTCCAATTTATCTCATCACATGCGTAATGGGCTATAAAGAATAAACAGATCCACAGTGTTTAATTCTCAGTACCATGCACGATCGACTAAATGGCCAATATAAACGTATTGGAAATTTCTTGAGACACGCCCATACACAATACAGTATTGCAAACTCAAAAGCAATAGTTTGAAATCATTGTGAAAATTTTAATTAGTCACCTGATGAACAATCGGTTTCATTAAATCCAGAAACTCATCTCAGAATGTAATGGGACAGCTGCATTTTATGAAACTACAGGTATACTGTACTAAAATAAGATTTTTGCATCGACTAGTTAGCTACGTATAGTTTGACGCTAGTTCCTTGTTAATTTTATAGTATTAAAGATTTTTTTGTCATAAATGGAGAATGAGCAACCGAAAAACGTGCGTCATTGTTGCTCAATATCCATAGAGTGGTTTCAGCATCGTTTATGCGAGAACATCATAAAGTACTATCGGAATCTTTAGATGAACCACTTTGGAAGCGCACAATTCCATGAGAATATGACGTGGTCTGTCTAGTTTCTAAATATTAATACATTCCTGCAATAAATATTTCAATAGCATGTCGATAATCTTACCGTTGTAGCTCTTTAGCTGTCAGACCGCTTCGCCATTTTTCCACTGGAGAGCTTGAAGTCTTTTATTAATTATTAAACTCAAAGTCAAAGAGGTTAAAAGCCCGCAGTTAGAAAGCAGAATTATATAGTTAAATGCAGAAAAAGCAATAGACTGCTCAGTGCAGAAAATTAGTGATATTTTACGTTAGGTTTACAGCAGCTTAAGAAATTTGCAACAAAAATTGCTGCTTTCTACATTGACGTCACATAGCATGTCTTCTCATCATAAAAAATCTGAAACCTTGACACAAACATGCCATAAATTACGCTGAATTACTCTCTAGTTGCATCTCGTATCCATCCAAGCCCACACAAATACGCTATATGGGCGTTTTTAAGATTCTCGTATCTAGGGTATTTCAACTACATGTACGCAGTTTGCAAAAATAAAAATATATATAGTATATATAATGACGCAGGTGAAGCACTTTTTCTGACCATTTGACTTTCTAAAAACTAATAATGTATCCAAAATAGAAAAGGAATTATTTTCTTGTATAAAAATCGAATCGAATTTTGCTAACAGAACTTGGATTCTATTGGCAAAATGTGTGTCAAACTGGTATTCATCTCAAAACATATGGCTTCATATGCTTTAAATTAATAAAAGTTCACCGGACAACATTTTTTTTTAAAATAAACAAAATCGTCAGATTTCGATTAAGAATGGCAAATTGGATCTAGAAGAAAACTTTATGACAGTATGCAGTAAGACGTTGCCTAGACCTAAATTTATTTTTAAAATGTCAATGAAACTGTAGGAAGTAAACAAACAAATAATCAAACTGATGTCAAGTGACTCGAATTGAAAAAGTTTCCATGGTAACCATTATACTAATACGCCTCAACAGATTTTAATCAACTTTGCAAAGGATTTTAAACGTTGTAAACTTGAAAACATGTGGTTGTATACTGTACGAATTTTGTTTTATTTTATCATGGAAGCGCACAAAAGTAAATCATAAAATATGCAGATTTCACTGTTAACTGGTTAACCAGTTAACTGGTAATTAAATCTAGATGTAGATATAGATACAATTTCTAAGCAAACCTTTAAAAATAGAAATGTACATATACTGTAGGCTATCGAGGCACAAATAATCAGATACACACTGTACATGTACATTAAAATGGCTAATTAGAGAATTTATAGAACCAAAACAATTCTAAAGATCAAATAACTATCAATCAAAATGTAAGGAGTAATTTTGAACTTGCTGACCATGAGTCTATACAGTATAATAATGGTGTTTTGTTACTGCTTGTAAAGTTATAAACAAAGATATTCACTTCTAAAAAGCAGACAAAGAAAGCTTGTCAAACCTTGGTTCAGTAAAGAGCAATGTCTCTTATCACAGATACGAAGCATAAGTAGGTGCACTACAACGGACGTTTGGATTCCGAAAATACCGCAGCGCCGCCATGTGATAGGGTTGATTTCAACCCGCCCTCAGATACGCCCTGCGCTTGTAAACGAATCGTGGAAGCCAATAAGATACAGGAGGCCAACATGGAAGCCAATAAGATACAGGAGTTACCCTGTTCAGCTTTGACCACACATGGAAGCCAATAAGATACAGGTGCTACCCTGTTCAGCTTCGACGATTTGGATCATTTGGTTTCACGAGTTAATTTCGGAACCAAAACATCACATGGAGGGCACCTACTTATATTTCGTTTACAGTGTGTTCTTTGTATTCTTGAATAAATTAGAAAATCAATTGCATTCGATAATGAATACAAGTTTATTTGTAGAGAGAGACAGTGTCATTTTATCAATCTGGTTTCCCCTCTTTCATAATATTCGAAGAAACATACAACTTCTAAGTAGGTATTGTCGTAGAAGAATCAATACACCTTAATGGAAGTCTAAACTTATTAAGTTTAATACATGTATTTTCGTACTTTTTCAAGTAAAAGAAAATTTACAATTAATTATGGATTGGAATGCATCATTATTTCTTAAAGTGAAGCAGTTAATTTTTAAACGTTTGAATAACGACTAGAATATCGCCAAACTTTCTTTAGGAAAAAGCAGCATTAATGGGCAAAAAATTTCTTAGCTTCCCGTGATCATTGGTGCAGGCAGCTGTTGAAGAGATTCTTCTAAGAATGGTGATGTCCAATTACCAAACCATCTTGAAAGTCTACACAATCTCAGCTGACTTTATATGCTCATTCCAGAAACGACTTTTTGAATGCAATGCAAACATGGAAGTGTTTCTTCGCAGTAAGGCGCTTTCGTTTTGAGATCTACCGCCAAAACACAATCTGATGATCAGAAATAGGATCTAACAATAAATCTTAAAATATCCGTCTTTCCAAGTAACCAACATTTGGCTGGACAATTGCATCTCTTCTGGCAAAGACATTGTGACAGAAAATTGACAAGCCAAAAAACTTCCTTAAGGAAAAAGAATCTATAGCTGCGTTCCTTTAAGCGTTGAACATGTCAACTTCAATTTGAAGATTCAGAATTTTTTGCAATATAAAGTTGCTAAGTCGGAGTAAACTAGCTGTAAAGTAACGTACCTGCCTACAGATAGTGGAATATCAGAACAAGAATATATCTCAATTGTATCATGAATGTAAAATATACATGTACATGCAATGTTGACAGTTTAGTCAACAATCTATTCGTTGCATCCATTTCTCTTGGTTTGAGGAATTAAATGAAATCCCGCGTGCGAATTAATACAAGGATAAATCTGCAAGTACATGTACGGGAACAACCTTCCCTTGATTCAATTCAAAAACAAAGGAAATAATTATAGAGAAAACTTCCTCAGCCTGTTCGAAAATGCATATGGGCTCGCATTCGTTGATAGGCCTACTTATAATTTAAAAAATTAAATTACCGCCCACTAGCGCCAACTACCGGGCAAACAATTGGTAATGCATATCAAAT
>JAQGBX010003243.1:0-17848 GCA_034698745.1 Megaphyllum sjaelandicum
GATTTCAGTTTCGTGGGCTTGAGATTTCAGTTTCGTGGGCTTGAGATTTCAGTTTCGTGGGCTTGAGATTTCAGTTTCGTGGGCTTGAGATTTCAGTTTGGTGGGCTTGAGATGAAGGGAGTTTAATGAAAACAATAATCTCCAATTAGGGTTAACGGAACTACGTTGCATGAATTCGACGACGCATTTGCCAGCTCTAATGGCGAGAACGCCGTTACAGTTTTAACGCTTTTTTTCCGAACGTAGGCGTCGCTCCTAATCGCCCATTTATTAGCTTCATTTAGCGTCTTTAAAATAGTGTTGTTTGTCACGAGGTGTCGCCATATTTGTCCGGAATTGTTGTTGTTGTCTTTGCCACCCACCCAGGACGTCCTCGACTGCCTTTTGGCAGTTAACCCACTCTTTTTTATTGATCTTCCCACGTTCACGTGACCTTTCTCGGGGCGCATTTCGTTGCATTGCTTGGTTTTTATTATTATTCTAATTGGCGATTTATTGTGCCTGCGCAAGAACCAGCGTCGAACATTAATCTCCATAAATTAAAACGCCTACGATTTCCCGAAACGCCTTAGGACGAGGCTCGGCCGGGCGGCCATATTGGGAGTCGCACTGAGGTTTTTCGGTTCGTATCTGGACCCGTTTTCTGGACGACCACTCTATAGGTACACCAGGGTTCCCCCAGACCTGAAAAACCTGGAAATGTCAGGGAACTTTTAAATGTCTGGATAAGTAAAAAGGTTCCCCCAGATCTGGAAAACCTTTAGAAGTCAAGGAACTTGAAAATGTCTGGAAAAGTTAGTCGTGGCGCATTTGGAAACATTTTTACGTTTCTGAGGGCAAATTTGCAAAATTTTCCACGTTTTCCGAGGACAATTTTCAAATTTCTCCACGTTTTCCAAGTACAAATTTGCAAAACTTGCTACATTTTCCGAATACAAAGTTGTAAGTTTCAAAATTTATTCGTGCAAATTTGTTTTTTCAATTTAAATTTTTCTTTTTTAATTTTTGAAATTTCATTAGTACATTTTGAAAAATATATTACTGTGTCAATTAAAAAGCTGGAAAAGTCAGGGAAGTTGAAAAATAAAAAAAATTCTAGGGGAACTCTTGAGTAAGGGAAGAGTGAATTAATCTAAAAAAGTCAGGGAAATTCGACAAACATTCACATGTATTCATATTATCACGATCCAAAATTAATGTTTCTACGTGGTTAGCTCGGGCAGTGTCCATTTGCAACATGTTCAACCGATTCTGTGGACAAATTTGCAACATTCTCAACCTTTTCCGAATACAAATTTTCAAAATTTACAAAGTTTTCAGAGTACAAATTTGTAAATTTTTCGACAAAATCTTAAATGTCATGCGATTTTTTTTCCAAATATCGATGCAAAAGATCGTGGATAACATTGGCATATGTGAATTTTGTCGTTGGTCAGGGAAATTTGTTTAAAAACTTGGAAAAATCAGGGAAGTTGAATATATTTTTGGGGGGACCCTGCAAATGTATCCAATTTGACAAATAAATTGTTAAATTATTAACAGGATTGTTAAGAAATTTAAGATGGAATTTCACATTGTAAATTTTCCAGGCATTGCTTTTAATTTTAATAAAAACTTCATTTTTGGTGCAGTGATCACTAGTAAAATAGTTTTAATTTGTTTAAAATGAACGATTGAGAACATGCATCTTCGAAAACATTCACCATGTTTTATACTCCCGTTTTTGAAAATTTAAACTTCTATAAACATTTCCCCTAGAAAAATAATTCTTTCGTCTACCAATGCCATTTGAATCATGTTTATTTTCTTTTAAACGTGTAAATAAATCAAATTAGTTTTATTTTTAAATTTTTTTCCCCCGATTTTGCGACTTGTTTTTCCTTGTAGGTAATATTTATTTGTTCAAATATACATGTATTCAGTAATTAAAACTGGGGTGTATTAAATCAATTTTCATCATTAAAGACAGTGCTAACCTTAAATACGATTTTGAAATTCTTATCGTTTTCTGCGAATAGGATTCATGCCTCTGGTGGCAGGTTACCGTGACAGCCATATTGCTGCTCCACTTTTTTTATCTGTTTATCAACTTTATTTATCTTAAGATGTTGAGCTCGGATTCTTTGCAAACACGTTGAAATTCTAATTTTAGAATTGGCTTACTTTCATTCATGAACACTAGAGTATCTTGGGTAGTTTTCGCCCTTTAAGCCACATGGATACCATTAATTGGCAGCAATTTTTTACCTAATTCATAAATCACATGAATACTGTTTAAAATATAGTACCTAATGGCAATTTATTGGAGTAGCCATATTGGGACTCCTTTCTGCTTTTCTGCGACATACATTTCTTTTAGCTTATTCTCAACGTTTTTAACATACTGTGGTTTGTTAAGTGTAGGGAGGAATGAAGCTAGCCGGCCATGTTGGAGTTTCTCTTAACCCTAGGTCACCCGAGATATTTTTCAAACATTGATAACCAACATGTGTCTGAACAGATCCGATTTTGTATAAAATGCTCAAATTGGAAAATTTGACTCTATAAGGTTTCACATTTCTGACAAAAAAAATTCCCCATTTGTTGAGGAATGTTCATTGCAAGAATTTTCATGCGTATTCGTCACGCTTTTCTATCAATTGTTGCCTCGCAATTTCATGTTTCAAAAACTTTCAGAAAAACAGGAAAAACAAAGCGTAATAAAAATTGCCAACTAGTGTATTTGAACATAAGGAAAATCAAATTTTATAATGTAGAAAATACTAAACAAAAAATTGACAATTTTGGTTTTGTTTTGTTGATGTACAGTACATATATATATTTTGGAAAAACAAAGCACCTATTGTTTCTCAAGACCCATGTTGGGTGTTTTAGGGTAAATTCCGTATCATTTAAGGATATTATTTCGATGTTACCATCTCAAGGTTTGTTTTTATGCACTGGCAAGAGTACCAGATGCATATGTTCTTGATCACGTGTTGCTTTTAAAAATTGAGCCTGGCTTCCATTCGTGGACATCAACTTGTTGCTGGTTCTTCGTCCGTTTTGGAGGAATTGTTTACTCGTTGATCGTTGCGTAGATAAGCCGAACCAGATTAATTTCCAGCGAATTTCCACTCGCTTTTGAGAGCTGTTTTCCTGCGTCCCGAAATTACCTTCCGATTGCCCACGTGCTGCGTGGGCGTGCTGTTTTCACTTTTAATATTTGGCTTAAATTTGCTTTGATCGCAAAAATAGGCGCGTGATCGGCACTGGAAGCCCACCTGTTGCTTTTTTAGATAAGAAGGCTGCTGAAAATTGGTTTTATTTTTCTCTTTATTGCTGCATGTGAACCTTGGTGGCGCTGCTTTTAAGTCGGCGGCCATCTTGGAAAGTCGTTGCTTCTTTGGCTCACTTTTCAGCCCAGAATGCTAATAGCTTTTCGATGCTGATGGTCATCGTGTTGTGTTGCTTTTGGACAATAAGATGATGATTGGATGATTCTTTTGTCGAATTTAATGTATCTTGATGATAATAGGTGGCGTCGGAGTTGAATTTGCAGCCATCTTGGGAAGTTCCTAGCTAGCTTGCTTCGGTTGGCTTACTTTTTTTTATCCAAGAAGGGGAAATAAGTTAGCATAACTATATATTTTGTGTCATGATAGTTATTTTTGATGCTGTAGAACGTCATCTTGCTTTTAGGAAATATGTCAACCCTATGATTTTGGTTTTATCTTTAGAGCTTTTTGTGGAAAATAATGCATCTTGATGGCGATAGGTAGCGTCGGTGTTGAATTGGCAGCCATCTTGGGAAGTTTCCTGAGTTGCTGTGCTGCTTTGCCTTGAATTACCTAAACAATGCAATCATCTTATGAAACCGATGTATTGTTGTTGTTGTTTTTTTCTTCAAAAATGGCCTCTTGTACATGCATATTCTACGAGAGATCTTCGACATCTGAAGGCTCCATGTTGGAACTCTAGGCCGTTAAACTCCAAACTTGATATGCGTGAGATCTGCGTTTGTTTCTTTGTAGGTAAATTGGGAAATTGGCTGATGGTATCGCTAGGGCAAACTTCTGAAAAAATGGCTTTTTGGGTGAGGATTGAGGTCACGTGGCTCTGATGGAAATCAGCTGATTTACGCGATTGTGCTGTATTCACGCGATGTTGCAGGTTGAACGACCAGCCAGGCGTCTTCGATGCCATGCATTTATTTCCATAAAAGATCTGAAGTCAAAACAAGCCAAATTATTCAGCAAACAATGTTGAGTGGTGTCAGTACCGATTGTATCGATAAAATCGGTACATGTGTTAAGATATACACGAAATGGGAGAAAATGAGGCCAAGATTTGGTCCAACATCGTTTTAGTTTGCTCGAGATAGATAGCCAATAGACTTTTTTTTCCCAAAGTTTATAAAATAGAAGCCCGGACTTTGATGGGACTGTCCATCGTGTAGTTTTTTTCTTAGAATTAATTAAACTTGACGATTCGTATGGCGCCCTCGATGTTTTGATGCATACAGTTAGATGTATAAATCTCGATTACATGTATCCAAAAATTTCCAAACTTGCAGAAGGATGTTCTTTTCCCCCCAATCTTTTTATATAACAAAGACGTCAGGGTGGCCACAGGTCATGGGAAGTCAGGGGGAAAAAAGTGGTCATGGAAGTCATGGAAATGTCAGGGAAATTTGTGAGTGGTGAGGTACGTTTTCCCAAATTGAAGCAAAATGCTATCCATATGCACTCACTCTGCTATAGTAGCTCCATCCCCAATCCTCTTCATCTAGACTTGTAACAAAATCTAGTATTTTGCCAAGCTTCTCATTGCAATTTTTATTTTATTATTTCATTATGACAAAAAAAATTATATGCATTAACGAGTAAGTTTTGGTTAGGGAAAAGTCAGGGAAATTGAAAATGGAAAATTTTGTGGCCACCCTGAAAGTGTATAAGGCAGAATATACTGTACTGAAAATTTTCTCGCACAAAAATAGTGCCAAATTTTATTCTTAGACAGCCCGGATAATCGGGTGTACTGTATGTTGTTAACTGGGAAAATATAATTTAAACGAAACTAGGATAGTTTATACAAACATGAAAGGTTTTACAACTAGGTAAAACTGCTCAAAATAGATAATAATGAAACTACGCACTATCCTACGTTTTGAAATTGTTCGGATAATGGGTGCTATTTTAACACTAAAGTTTTAATCATTGATGCACTCAAAAAATTGGATCAGTCAGTCCACTGATGTTTGGCAAATATATGCCAGATTGATAATTTAACTGCTACAATATGGCGCTAGTCATAGTCCAGATATAGCTGGTAAATAGTAGCATCGTTATGTTCTAAACCGGTTGAAAGATGTTGAAAAGCCGTGTCGACGTGGATATGACATTTATTTTCAGAATTTCCAGATTTGTTCGCTGTAGTTTTTCCCGTTTCGCGTCATGCAGAGAGCTCTTGAGCTGCTCGCGACTTCCAAGATGGCCGCCGACGGATTTGATTTCAGCTTTTTCTCCGGCAAATCCGGCCATCTCCTGTTCCTTGTAAGGGAGGCCCTTTTTATAGCTGTTTACAAGCTCACGTTGGCCTAGTTTACTTTCTGTTTTGGCTTCAGATGAAAAATATACGACGGCTTGTGCCTAAATATAAAAGGTTTTGCTTGGTTACGGGGGCCTCCCTGGAAAGTGGCACGCACGTGCTGGCTTCACAACTCTTGAGCGTGGCATATTTTTGCCATTGTTTTCAGGTGATTATTAATCTTGAAATCGAATCCAGCTGCCATTACACCTCAACTGATCGGACGATTTCAGGCAGTTTGAAGTGCCAAAAACAAAGTTGAACACGACCTAATAATCAACAGCTTTTCATCGAGTTTGAAACTAAGAGCAAATGCTCGAAACGAGTGCTTTTATGGCGCGTCCATCTGGGGTTTACGTTTCAGATTTTCTTCAATTGCAAACGTTGTTGAAAGTCTGCTGGATAAACATTGATTGGGCTTATTTGGTGCATGGGCGTATGGAAGCAAGAATAGATGTTTCAATGAATGGTATTGGCGAAATTACATGTACTCAAGTTTCACAAAGAAAGACTAATGGCGAATTCCAATTGTCCAAAAAGTGTGCACTGGGGTACACCGAGTGTAATGTACGGCTATGCACTCGTTCCGTTCCATTTGTCCATCGTGCATATAGGCTACTTCATGCAATGGAAACTGGTGCATCCTGCTGGACTGTTCCATTTGTCCAAACAGTGTGCACTGAGTGTACTCTGACTACAGTGTCGCAAAAGCCAGTGTAGTCAGTGCATCCAACATGGCGGATTGCTTTTCTTCAAATTAGTCTGCTGTTCTTTCCTGAATGGTTCTTTTCGAAATTGGCGATGCTTGAGCAGACGATTTGCACTCGCCTGTTCCATTGAAATCATTTGGTGTGATGCACCGATGACGTCAAGAGGACGCACTGAACATAAAATGACGCTACACCACCTTGCAATGGAAGGACACTGCTCTACACTAGTGTGGACAATTGGAATTTGCCATTACTTGTCCAATAAGGGGCCATTCAAAAAGGACGTTCTCAAAATTTGCTCAAAAGTGGACTCCCTACCCCGTCCACAATAAAGTCTGATCACTGTTAAAAAAAAAGCATATTGCTAAAAAGTTATAATGAACAAGAATTTGCCACAGGTTGAGTTCCAAAACAAGCTTTCAGTTTCAACTTAGCGTGACCACCCAAATACCCGCTCTTATTCCATGAAGGGCGCTCTTGAAAACTACATGTTAACCCAACTGATAGTGGAATGGCGGATTTCTTTACAAGATGAGCAGCCAAACTGTTTGTAAACTGGTTATATTTGAAACAAATATCACATGTTCTTGCAACCAGTTTGCAATCATGTTTTTGTTTTCCATGAGGAAATGCTCGCGTTCAAATTTACTCATGTCCTCGAGTTGATTGCGAAGATTGTTACTTCTGAGTAGCGGTTCCTTGTTTGCATTCCTTGGCTTTTATGTTGGAATAATAAACACGCAGAAGTGGGACGAGGTAAATTCTGCAATTTTACCCGTTCATCCAAATATTTGTTCAAGATCTTAGATATTGAATCTTCGAAAAACTTCAATCAGTCTACCTGGTCTCGCTGCTGTCGCGCAGTGTTACCAGATAGCGAGATGGTGGCGCTGCTTCCGGACTCTGTCGTGCTTGCGTTAATGAAGCCTAGTTTGTAGTAGATTACCTAAAATGGCTTACTCGTTTTGTCACTCACTTTTCCTGTTTGTGGCGTTTTTTGTCCAAATGTTATGTTTAGATCTTGGTACCTTTTTCGCGTTTCCTCGACGAAGTGGGGCGTTTTTTTGTCATTCTTTCTACGCACGTTGGTGGTGGGCTCGGTTCAGAATTGCTGGTTAAAAACGCAGGTTTCCGCGTTTTTTGATTGCGCCTATTTGAAATGAAAACAGGACCGGAAGCGGATGGGCCTGTTCATTTTTATGGAGAAATGCGGCCCGCAAAGGATTTGCTCGGGCAACGTCATGGTCGCACAACACGCCCTAGATTTACAAATGAGTGAAAACTCCTATTAATTTCATGAAATATTTACTTTGAAATTGCGAAAAATTCACTCGCGGACGTTGCGAAACGTCCGACGTGGAGCCCCAATATGGCGCCCTCTCGCTCGTCGTCATTGTTGCACAATTTTACTGGTGACAAACTAAAATTGGCTTTCGGGCATGTATTCTTTGCAGCTTCACGACCGTTTGCATCAGGCTCCGTTACTAACAATCGACGATTAAAACATCTTTAACCAACAACATAGCTGAAAATTTTTTAAAAAGTGTTTTACTTTAGGAGGCCGCCATGTTGGAATTCCTATCCTGTTTTATTTTCATATCAATGCACATGTTACATGAGCTAGCATTTTTTTTAGGAAATACATTATTAAGAAAAATGTATCGAGAAATGTATCACACTTTTACTTTTGGACTTAAAGGAATTAACTTTATACTGTCAGCGATTGTCTAAAAAAATGTTAGTCGGTTTTAATCAGAAATTACTGTTATATTATTTTTTTTAATTTTCTTTTTGCGAAATATCTTTTCTTATTCAATGGGAACTTGGAATCCTCGCGTGTACGTGAAACATTTCGAAATAATATTATTGCTCAAAGTAATCTCCGCAAAACCGTATTGCAGTCTACAATGTAGATAGCATTTCCCTCCTGGCAGGCGCCATCTTGCGACTCTCGTTCTCGAAACATCGGTTCTTTTGGGCGCGTTTTTCTCAACAGTTACATATCTCGTGTAAACGTCTGTCTGTTTTGATCGTGAATTTATCATCTTTCTCACCAAATGTAACGTAACACTTCATGTTTTTAGACATTCGCCTATAAAGTTTATTCGTTTTAACCGAAAATCCTGGAGCGAATTTGAGCTGTCCACCTACCCGGTGTAGGTGGTTATGCTCACGACTCCCGCAGTGTCAAGTGCGCTTTTGACAGGTGGGTCAACTGAGTTCATTCGAATCAATTTCCAGAGCCGAAAATAACCCTCTTTTTAAGCTCCGAAGCGGGGGGACGAGGGCCAGTTTTTTTTTTTACCCCATTTCTGGCCGATTTCCATGACGGTGCCGTTTTTTTCCCCGCATCCCTATGACGACCCTCCCTGAAATACACCAGGAAATGAAGCCGATTTTTGTTCGAAATCTCCCGTGGCGCACTGCGGACACCTCCGAATAATGTAATCTGCAGATATTGTCGGTTTTAATGGATGACAACAGTTCTCTGTAACCAGATTTAATCGTCGGTTGCTTTAATGGAAGTATTGGTGCATGCCTCTCTTGTTTCTCAAGCAGGTACATTTAGAAGTTTCGAAATAGGTGACATCCATTATCGGCCTCGTAACGAGAATTTATGACCAGCTTGATACCGTGGCATTCACCCACTCGCCAATTTCACCCCAAAAATATGGTGATTTTGAGTTTTATGGACCATCTGTCAAGCCGAATTTTAGTCCCCTGACCCCCTATCTGATCGCCGTAAAAAAAGTTACATATTGCGAAGTTTTTGACTGGTTCGTCTCCAGGGGGCGCCCTGCAGGTTGGGAAATTTGGGAGCGGTTAAGGGGTGCCCAGATTCAGATTCTTTAGGGTACCCCCCCCACACACACACACACATGGAAAAGTCGGGGAACTTGAAAATGCTTGGAGAAGTCAGGGAAGAATGGCTTATTTTGAAGGTCGGGGAAATTCAACGTAGTCATGTTGTTGCGATCCAAAATTACAGTGTAATGGTTCTTCGTGGTTATCTAAGGGCCCATTTTCCGAGTAGAAATTTGCAAAATTTTCCACGTTTTCCGAGTGCGACATTGAAAAACCTAATCCTGCGTTGTCCGAGTAAAAATTTCCCGTGTTTTCAGAGTACAAATTTTTCACATTTTCCGAGGACAATTTCTCAAAATTCTTGAAGAATTTAAATTTAGTAAAGTTTCGCTGATACTGTCAAGTGTTCACCGGCGATGTCAGAGGATGGGAGTTATGGAATGCACGTGGTGCCATCAGTGGTGGACAACCATAAATCATACGTGACCTGGTTGACAGATGGGCTGTCAAGGAAGCCCCTCATTAGCTGACCTTTGCCCTCCCTCCGCCAACAATATCGGAGCTATAGGAAGGTTCCTTTGGCCAAATGAGTTCGCAGGTGGCTCGGCAGTCAGCGTCATCTTGCGAAGTATTGAGACAAAAGAAACACTTGACTTGCCTTAATACTTCGAATCGATTCACTCTTATCTACTCGTAAGTTCGGGATTAGATTATCTTGTTGATCAAGCTAATAAATATTACCTGTTTACCTCCGGAGCATCGCGCGGGCAAAGATATCAGGGTGCAATGTGTTTATTTATTCATCATCTAGCTACGTGCTGACCTTGAAATCGAAAACTCCGTCCAAATCGTCACAAAAACGCCAGACCTGCAAGCGTCCCTTAATTGACCTTGGGTAAAGCACTGCGCACAGAGTGGCACATTAGTGCATACTGGCTCATCGTGTAGCCCCCCGTTTGAATGGAGTAAAAGCATATCCCACCCCACTTCAGAAACGACACTATACTCAAAAATTGTCAAATGAGCTCGATATCGCTTCAGTTAAAACGAATGGCTTTTTGGCTTAACTAACCACAGTTTTAGCTAAATCACAGTACTATACTGTTATGATAAAATAAAGGAATTACAGTGACAGTACAGTAGTTCATTTATTTTATCATAACTAGGAATTAATCTTTTTTTAATGAATCCGATTTTCAACTTGCTTTCCATGTAAAGGTATACCGGTATCTCAAAATAAAAAAAAAATGTGGAGTTGTGTCACTTCTGAAGCGGGGGTGCGACTATGTCCATCATCTAAAACAGGGCAATTCTACAAAGGCTCATTGATAGATTGCTAATGACATCACCTGTTAAGTTGGACAATAATACTATACATGGGCAATATGTGCATTTTACGAGGAAAGTTGCGGCGATAGAATCTGTAGGGGTAGTCAGACAAACTTTACTACCAATCGCACTTGCGTTAATTGGGACCTTTTAAGTGATTTTTTTTAAGCGATTAGCTTGTCGAGTTTGCATCCCATAGGAGATCATGATCGCCAAAGTACGACTCGTGCGATGCTTGTCGGTGCGGTTGTTATTTACAGTAGGCCAAAGCAATGCATGTAATTAGAAAAATTTCTTAATGGTGAAAAATTCGCCTAAAATGACGTGTTTTCCACAAGTGAAACTATCTGCATGTAATTGCAATTTTCCAAAATCTATAATATTTTAGCAGATTTAAAAAATAGCAGTTTTACAAACAACAACAAAAAAAAACCGATAGCAATTCGCTAGCCCCAGTAAATAAAGAGGGCGCTGCTGTCAATCCAATATGGCCGCCTCCTGTAGGGACCGCAAGGTGGCAGGTAGATCGCTGGCGCTAGCGAATAAAACTTCACGATAGCATTTTCTATAAGGAATCGCAATTTATTTTTCTCGTGTGAAGCCATTTTTTTTTTAAAACATTGTTGTTTATGACAACTTTCGCCTGAACTTTGCCACTTTACGACAACATAAGCTCTTTTTTTTAATACGATAAGCCTCGCACTTCTTAAGGTCACGTCGCATTTCGCGGATCATCCGGGGAATTTCATTTCCCAACTTTCCCTGATGATCGAGAGGCGACTTCTCTACAAACAGAACTGAAGAATCTGTGAATTGTTGAGCATGCAAGGTTTAAACTGCTCCGTCAGTTGCCACAGTGGCGCCATCTACAGCCTTAAGGAACTGCCAATGGTGCTAATACATAACGGGATCCATCCAAACTTTAAAAATGGCGCAAAACTACCCACGCAGGCATTCGGAACACCTGATTTAATCCCCAGGACGGAGGACGCCATCTTGCGGGCGCGGTTTTTCAACCCCGCATTTTCGCACCTTTCGGCCTTGGTGCGAAACGCGTAAAATATTCCACGCCAGCGCGAAATAGTTTGGTGTTGTCGTGGGAGCCGAGCTGGGTGTGGCTGCCAGAAACCATCCCGAAAGTGGCGAAAATGTCTTCGCAGGCGTTTACACGTGGGCGATGCAACGCCCAACGTGCCATCGAGGTCTCGCCGATAGGGGGCGTCAGCGCTCTCGAGTAGGCTGACCACGTAAACGAAGGCTGGGTGCTGGAGAAACTAGCTTCTCGAAAACTGCTTGAGATACCGCCTTAGTGATGAGCATTTCTCCATACCCTGGGGATGACCAACTCTGTCCCGGTTTTGATCCTCAAGAGTCAAAACATGCGTTCCCTGGATGCCTGAAGTCCAGGCTTTCTTCAGGGTATGAATTCGGAAATGTAAAACTAAGATGTGATTTTCTTTTATCGGAGAATTCGCGGAGTTTTCGTTCATCCGAAAAATTCCAGGATTTTAGTTTGCAAATATTGATGGATTTGATTTCTCAAAAATTGATCGATTTGGCTTCTCAAAAATTGATGGATTTGATTTCTTAAAAATGGATGGATTTCGTTTCTAAAAAATGGATGGATTTCATTTCTCAAAAATTGGAGTTTTTCAAATGAAAGACAATTTTGTTTGCTAAGCAACGAAGGTTTGTCTATGAAATACATTTGTTTTCCAAAACTACAATTTTTCCAAAATTCGTCACTTTTCGAAGTGATGAAAGTTTTCTAAAGCATTACTATTTCTTAAACCTAAGTTCATCCCCAGTTCCAATCCCACATGCATGACCTTCTCGACCCGAACAAAAAAAAATAAAAAGTTTGTGCAAATCTGAGGATCATACACCTCATGTGTCCATCCCGCTTCTATGGAACGGCTGAATAACGGCCGGATGACAGCAATACTTGATTTTTTTTATTATGGCTGCTATAAAACGAGTTGCGGTTGAGCCTCCCCTGCCTTCGTAAATCTGGTTGCTTAGCTCCATGATGAGAGTCCCTCTCTGATGAACCTGTTCCCATGTTTATGGCTCAACAGACACTTCCTGCCGCCCAATAAAATGACCAAAAGACAGCGTATTTGTCGATTTATTGCCTTTCGATGAAATGAGTCTGGGGATTAAATGGCCGGATAATGGCACTCAGACAGTGATACCCTTTCTACCTTTGACACGCATCTTTCTGGCACGTTTTCTCTAATCCGGTTGCTGGCGCCCTCTTGTGCCACAGTGAGTGGAATTACCTGTTTTTCTTCCCCAATTCTCGTCACGGCCCGGCCGACTATGGACTCAAACTGACCGACTCGGACCAGAGATTCTAGATACCTAAAAATCAAATCGGAAATATGGACTCCGGCTGACCGAAAATGCCAGGACATGGACCATACTATTTTCCAGACCAAAAAACACGTGGCGCACCTATATTTATCATATCACCTTTAACACATAATCTTTAACATACAGTATGGTCAGTTCATGTGCATACATGTATTGTCCGGTACCTATCATCCAATATTCCAATTCCCCCCCACCTCCCTCGTCCTCCGTCTTCCATTTTCTAGTGAGCTGGCTACTTTTTTTTCGTCTGATAGTTCTAAGATTCAATTGACATCCACTTACTTTTAAATGAGTTTTTCAATTATTTCTAAGGAGGCGGGTTTTATTTAGTTTTTTTTTTTTTTGGTATCTCATTTCGATTATTTTAATTTCTAGTTTATCATCGCACTCCTTAATGACCTTGTTAGATGTTTTAATCATGGCTTAATTAAGTCATTGTCCTCAATTTCCCACGCTGTGTTGTATATTTTTTTAGGATTTCCGCCATTTAGAACTTTTTAAGGCAGTTTTTGGCATGCTTGGGCAATTTTCCACTTACAGTAGCTTCGCCATGTTGTTTTTATTTGTTGTATACGCATCCTAAAAACCTTTTTAGCATTTTTTAGCAACTGTGGGATGTATTTACAGCTACTGGCAGCCTAATTTTTCTCTGGCACATGAATCACTTCCGGTGCTCGCATTTTCGCGAATATTTTGGCGTTTTGGTCACCTTTTCTCGGAAACTTTACTCATCCTGAGGCGTTAATGTGGCAACCAGTCGTTTTTAGCAACTCGTTTTGGGATTCAGTTTATCTGTCCCATTTCCTTGCGATCTGTTGTTTCGGATTATTCATTCTGGAATGGATTTTTTTTCAAATTTATACCATTAAAAAGAAAAAACGTGCTTTACAGTATCCCAAAAAATGCAGGGTTCCTCCAGTCCTGCAAAACCTGGAAAAGTCGGGGAACTTGAAAATGTCTGGAAAAGTGAATGATATACATGTACATGTATTTTGAAAAAGTCAGGCAAATTCAACATTAATGTTTCCGCATGGTTAGCTACAGGATACATTTTCCGAGGACAAATTTGCCAAATTTTTCCACCTTTTCCGAGGACAAATTTGCCAAATTTTTCAACCTTTTCCGAGGACAAATTTGCCAAATTTTTCAACCTTTTCCGAGGGCAAATTTGCAAAAACTTTCATCTTTTTCCTAGAACAAATTTACACAAATTTTAACGTTTTCCTAGACAAATTTGCAAAATTTTCGACCATTACCTAGGGCAAATTTGCAAACTTAAAAACATTTTTCGAAGACAAATCTGTAGCATTTTCAAAATTTTCTTATGCAAATATTGTTAAACTACATGTATTAATTTTGAAATTTTTTCTAAATTATCATTTATAGATTTTGCAAAATACTGAATATATTTTCCTGTGTCGATTTTTGCGAAATCGCGAACAACATGGGCATACTGTATGTGAATTTTGACATTATTAATTCAATCTAACTCAGTACTCTAACTCAGCAAATAAATGCCATGTGGTAGGGCATTATTATTATAACAAATTTATAATTGGTCAGGGAAATTGTTAAAATAAACCTGGAAAAGTCAGGAAAGTTGAATATGAAATTGGGACCTGGGGACCCTGAATCACCAAAAAACCAAGAAGTTTGTTTTGCTGCAATTGTATTTCAGAAGTGTTTTTTCTTCTAATGGTGGAACTACCCTCGCATTCCTTCACTCCATCCGGATGTTTATTCCGAATCGAGGTTATACAATCCTGCTAAACGTCATTATTAGGCGAGGGTGTTGGGTTCGTCAGGTTGCGCGATCACGTGCCAAATGAACCCTGTTGACCCGAAACGGAGCAACACAATGGAAAATGTCAGCATCTTTGACAGGCTCTCTCCCGGGATTCTGCCCCAGTTATCTGTGCTGCTGATATGCCACAGGAATGTGCATCGTGCCGTGCATCCCAGTTGGCCAGTCCAGGATTCAACTTAAAATTGATAAGCTTTCAGAAGTTGATAACACGAGTTGCCTAATGGCCATGAAGTGGCTCGTAACTTTGAAAAGTACGAGTGCAGTTTTTGACGGATTTGTAAATATATTGTGCAATATTGAAAATGTTTAAGTGCAACCTTTTGAGTCGGTTTTTATGTTAGTTCCTCTTTACTGTAAGTTTCTTACAAATGTTCTAATTTTACTATTTCTGGAAGAAAGAAGAAAAAAAAAAGATGAAATCGAGTTAATTTGTCATCTGGTATCTTGATGTTTAAATTACGTTCAGTAAAAGTTCTGGAGATATGCCTTTGATTTGTCAGTAAATTGCCTCTTCTGGTACCCCTGTGAAGACATTTTTTGTCCACAACAATGTCCTATGCACGTCGTCTGCTGCATGCTGCATTGGCCTTATCTGAGTAATGATAAAATAGTTTTGCATTATATTTATATAAGCAAATATAGGCATACCAGCCGGAAGGCCCGGCTTTTGCCCGGGCTGTACTTACCGATACCTGCCCGACGAAATGGCCGAGTAGTGTAGTTCCAATACGACCTGCTGAAGCGACGTAGTAAGGCCTAATGAACGAATCAGGACCGCAGCGCCCCCATGCTGATAGCGCCTCAATACCACTTCAGCAAAGGTGCTTCATGAAAACACTTTACGCCCACTAAGCCCCACACATACATATACATATATATCTCGTCTTTATATATATACATTTGATTTGGAAATCTTTGAAATGGACTGGAAATGGTATCACCTAAACCTAGATTGCTTGAACAGTCGTTTATTCAAGTTGCTCTACTTAGTCTGGCTTCCGGCTCTTGACGTTATTTTGCTTTTTGGCACGACTTTTCTGTTTCTTCGGGACTTCCCTGACAGAAACGGGACGACAGCTGCCCGAATCTGCATGTTAATTGGCACGATCCTTGGTTAGTCACTGCCTAAATTTGGACGTTTTTAAGGTGTCACCGGGGCTTTTTGCGTGTTCAGTGCATGTTTACTTCAACCGATTATGGAACACCATCTTCATCTCCTGTCCTTCCATTCAGGAAAGTCGGCGCCATGAACAAGATAGGACGTTTTTTTGTTGGTGAGAAAAAGTCACATTGGCGCCGCCCTGGTTATTGCCCCATTTGGCACCGATATAACAGCGCTGTTTCAGCACTTTTTGGAACGTTCTCCAAAATTCATGTTTTTACCATGCCGGGACAATTTTGTCCAGTGCCATTCACTTGCCAGACAACTTTCAATGACAGCTAGTCTGTCATCCCAATGGCGGCAGGTCTAGCAGATCACTCTGTCTCAATTGCCAATTTCGTTGTTGCTGCTTTCTTTGATATCCAGACTCTTCTTTTACGAATTAATTCTCGATTATTGAAAAAATTGTTTTTCAAAAATGGCCAATCTTTTTGAAAAGAGGGTTGGTTTGATCTTTGCAATTTTGTTTGTTTTTAGGAATTAAACAGGGCTTAGCACTGTCGAGGGTTGATCATGATGTCAATAAGAATGAAATACTTCCAATAATGGTTTTTTCCGATAAAATTCTTGTCATATGATTTACATTCTTCAATGAGTTCAATCTTAAAAAAAACTAGTACTTGTATAAAAATATGCATTTTTATTAAAATTAAAGGATGTTAGACAGATGTATTCTTCAACCAATTTTTGATCACTGCTCAAACGTTTTGGCCCATAAATCCGTAAATCCGGCATAAATGCCGTAAATCCTGTACAGTGTGTACAGCTTGTAGACCCTCCTAAAAACAAAGTGTTTTTAAACAGCAGAGTAAGGGTGGGAGCACAGTAAAACTTTTAAAGTAAGAAAGTTACTTACCGACCATTAGCGCCACCCAGCGGGAAAACAATTGGTAATTCGTTGAGCATTACGAATTGTTTGCCCGCTGGGTGACGCTAGTGGTCGGTAAGTAACTTTCTTACTTTAAAAGTTTTACTGTGCTCCCACCCTAAACTTGGAGGAAAGTAACTTTTGCAAATTTGTTCATTGCCTATAAGACAGAAGCAACATCGCGTTTATTTGCACTGTGACCATCTTTGGAAAGTGAACTGAATTGACTGCTGCTAACTGTGATTGACTGCATTCCAATCCCAAATCCGGTTTTGTGAAGTGTACGAGCGCCGTAGGCTAATTAGCGGTAATGTATGCAAGTCCACGACTTCTTGTTAAACTGGCCAGGCCCACTCGCATGCCATTATATTATACATTTCCATATTTCATATGCTTTTCATATCAGAGCGGCCCCCGCAACCTAATAACCCAATTCCATTGTGATACTGCTTAATCTGCCAAAAGGCAAGTAAAAAAAGATCCGAAGAATCCCAGGTTTGCATGGCTGAATCCCACACGCAAGAACCTTCCACAAATGCACTTCCATTGGCACACATCTTCCAAAGAGCACCCACTTATAACGGGGCGTGGTAATGAGCCAATTAGGCGAGATTACCCATTATTGCGAGATTAGGAGTAAGCAATTCTGGCACACGAGCTTGTTTGGCCGTACGGGCTGCGGTCTAGGGCTGCGTTAAAAGTAGCGCCATCTATGATGCGTTTCTGGCAGCTGTCTGGAAAGCATCATTGCGGCGGGGGAGCAGGCAGTACATCGTAGTACTGCAACAAAATTCGATGCGCTCACCCAGGAGAACCTTACTTTTGGCTCTACTGCAGCAAATTTACACAACTGCAGTTTCAGTTTCTTGTAATATTTAGCTTGTTGCGTTAAAAACTTGTAATTTATTTCACTGAAGAAAAACTGCAGGTTGTTTTCATAACGCTATACTATATATTGTAGTTTGCTAATAAAAACCTAGATTACTGACTGCAATTTTGATGAGGAAATACAGTTGACTGCAGTGGTTTTGTGACCAGTCATTTTTACTACAGTACTTTTAAATCCAGAAACTTTACATGTATTTGATAAGAAAATTAGTAAATGTATCCACAATTTTTGAATGTAAAAAAGGACAAGTGTGTGGCCAGGGCCGGGCAGAGCTGGACATAGGCCCGGGCCAGAGAAAAATAGTAGGCCCCACTTCAAGGTGGTTGTTACATTT
>JAQGBX010003244.1:0-17845 GCA_034698745.1 Megaphyllum sjaelandicum
TTTTGAATGGCAAACTCGATTCTCTGAAATTTTCGACTTTATGAAACACCCCTGGCATCAATTAGGTCATAAAATGGAGTTTTTATTGTACATGTGCCACCAAGTTCCTTTTTCTGTTATTTATTTTGTTAATATCAATTTTCAGTCATTGACTGAAAGTAACTGTCAACACGATGCATTTGGATTTGCACTTGGATTGCAAGTAATTGTCTTGCAAATTAACTTAAGTGGCTGACAACCATAATAATTCTGGGGCGTATTACCGAAACAAAATTTCTATACATTGGAACTCAAATCATCTTAAAATACGCTATAGTTTGTCCTTGGAATTAGGCGAACTGGTGCATCTTCAATATTTTAACTTAACAACAATATGAACCTGAATATGTATTGTCATGAATAATAACAAACATATGTAACCTGTCGAAATACAGCACTGCATGTAGACAGTAGATTCCTCAGTTCGTGTTAAGACCCGTAGGCTACAGACGAAAAACAAATAAACGACAAACGTTTTGTCGAGTGCTTTGTGGGGGGGGAAGAAAAGAGAAAAATGCAACAAACAATTCCAAAAAGTGTCGGTAAGATCAAAGGAAAAAAATGGTTTGCTGCTCGTGGCGCTCATACCAATGGAGCTACATATAAATGTCTTTGTGATGAATTGAAAGTTTTGATTTACCCGAACAGCTGTCGTCTGCTAGCCTGCAAGTTTGATTTCCACACGTGGCTGGCCTGCTACATGCATGTATGTCACATTTGAAAACTGTAAGGGCCGGTTGCACCAACTTAGGTTAAAATATGAAGTTTACTAACCTAGCTTGGGTTAAAATTTGACCCCAGGTTAACTTTCGGGTTAGATGTTTGTGTTCCACCAATTGACTCTTGATGAAATATCCCTAGGGTTATGGAACCCATGTTCTTTTCTGGTTCTTTTCTGAACACCATGTTTCGCAATATTGACGTCGAGCACAAGTACCCGTAACTTTAAAAGCTGTCCTAAATCCGCCATTCGATATTTCAAAAAAATACTATTGCCTGAGACTACCTTATCAAGTGAGTAATGACAATCTTAAAATCATTTTTTTTTTTTTGCATTGAAGTTTTCAATTAGATTCAGAAAAATGTCAACCATTTGCTTAAAATAGTGTTTCTCATAAAAACATGAAGGGAAAGTTGTGTAAAAAGACAGATGGCAGTGCATGTGGAGCAATTCAAGGTTTGAACATTTATAACCTAAAAACAATAATTTCATGAAACGTTGGCGTGTTTTTGTTTCTATCTGTTCTATCTAGGAGATGTTATGTCCATTAAGGCATTTTGGACAACAAAAAATGGGTACTTCAACTGTGAAAATGTACACCAATAATTGGTCGGCAAAAAGAAGAGTACATCCAACAGAAAAAATTGAAGTAAAAAACAAAGAATGTCCTCTTTAATTGCCTAATCGAAACACGCGCGACCCAAATTTCCTTGCAAATATCCTCAACAAGTTGTCTTAATTCATCAGTCAATATCTCAGCAAAAATCATTTAGGATTAAGGAATGAAATCCAACCATGTTATTATTCTATAAAAAAAATGTTATTTTATGAAACCGACATTTTTAATTGAAGGCCTACAAACAAATTTGATTTATCATAGTGCATATACATGTAAGGTTGCAAATGCACCAAGTATCATTTCGTTGTCATTTAGGCTATATTGATAAATATTTGTGGATGGTCTCCAAAAACTGGCTAGCTATAATATTAATAGTTTAAAACTTTTACGAAAAATTAATAAGATAAAAATAGATCATAACATTCAAGGCTGGTACAGCAGGCGCATTCAATGCTAATTCTTCTACATTCGTGAAGAATTTAAGGACATTAATGTCCTCGTGGGGTATAACATGATTAATGATAAACAATGTTAACATCACTTACAAATGATTTAGTATAGATTAAATTCAAGCTTAATGAACTTAAAGATTTAAAAATTAGAAAAAGTGAATGAATATATAATATCTACTTTATGAACAAAAAATATGTTCATCTGTATTTATTTCATCAAGATGATTCCTGATTTTTTTTACCATAATAGTTGAAACTCGTTAAGAGGAACTGGGGTATCTCAAGGGCCGTCAAAATTTGTTCGCTTAAACCGCAGTTTTTATTATCAGAAGTAAGTCAAAACATGATAAACATTTTAAAGATCACTTAGAAACTGCAATCATTTAGCATTATCATACATGTAAATCAATTCAATGTTTAATGAACTTAAAGATTTACAAATTAGGAAAATTTAATGAATATTATCCACATTATGAACAAAAATTATGTATTTATTTCACTAAGAATATTAAGAGGAATTTTAAGAGGAATCTCAAGAAACAACAAAATTTGTTCATTTAAACCGCAGTTAATTTGTACTATCAGAAGTCAGGCAAACCCAGGTAGACCCAGGTTTGATTCTTGGGACGGCTATCCTTCATTGTGGTTTTTGATGTTTCCCACAATTCCTCCAGGCAAATGCTGAGACGGTTCCTTTCTTAATTCGGCCATGACCGTCTTCCTATCCTGTTCCATCCTCCTCGATAAAGTCTCAAATACGAGAAATTACCTAAATTGTGATATTGGGGTTCATCATGACCAGACTACTTAGTCTGACTTAATTTGTGTAACAACCCTGCCAAATGGTACAATGTACTGACTGCAGGATAAAGCTTTGAATTTAACTGAATTGAATCTTACAGTTCGTATATGAATGAAAAGGTGCTATACATGTACATGTATTTACGCTAGTGTACAATGAAACCTCATTAAGAAGAACTCGTTTTATACATGTATATGTATACTAGCGGTAAAGAACGGCCCTGGAACCAGGCATGCATCCACCACCCCGGCCCCGGAACCTGCCACACACACACACACACACATACAGTATGCACCCATATACATACAGGGGTTCAACAAGCATATATGGACACCATGCACGGTGCACCAATAAAAAATCCACATACATTTCATCTGTTCATTGTGCTCATAGTTCCCAAATAGCAAATATTATAGATCATAATAGAATACAATGCTAATAACGAGAATGGTTGTCAGTCTTCAAATATTGAAAGGAAAATAAATGAGAAAGGTCAAATGGAAATGAAAGAAGCTACGAAAAAGGGATGAATAACCGAAAGCTTAACTATTCAGGCCATCTGTGGCAACATAAAGAATGAAAATTGGGTAAAAGACCACGAAGAGATGATAACCCGATTTATTTGGAGAAAAATGCGGGGTATCCGGATGATATTGCATTTTTTCTGCGGGTTATTTCATTGAAAACTGAAGTCAAGGAGGCCCTTTTCAATTCTGAAGTTGACATTATGCATTCGGGTTGTGTCTTCGGAGGCTCCATATAAATATCTCTTGTAAAATATGGGGTTTCGAGCTGCAGGAAAACATGGCTGTGACTGTCAAATTGGCGCTTCCGCATTTTATGTACGTGGGATAATTCACTACAGATTTGCATATGCAAGAAAACCATTTGCAATCTCAAATTACACATTTAATTTTCACCACTGTGTTTGATAGATTTTCTTTGCATGTCTTTAGAAAGGCTTTCTTACTGTTGCTTAAACTTCAAAAAGTGTGGGAACTCTATAGCATTGTTATTATGAGCAATATTTTCTACAATAAAATATGAAACTTTAGAATTTTCAGTTTCTCAAATACCCTTATTTGCTGTCAAGCATTAATACACAGGAATCCTTATTGACAAGAGATTTAGTTATACTTATAATCTCAGGAATCTTGTGCTGAAATGAATTATTTAAATTCAAGTTCAATAAAAGATTCCACTTGGAGAAAGTCAATCACAAGATTAATACAAAATTTAGACATATAATCTCATAAATTTTGTATTTAAACAATTCATTTTAATATTTTATCTTTAAAATGAATTGAACAATTTAATTTTAACACAAGATTCCTGAGATTATAAATCAAAGTAGCATCACAGCATTGATATATACAGCTCCTTATTGAAAAGAAATTTAGTGATTCTTATAATCTCAGGAATGTCAGAAATCTTGTGCTAAAATGAATTATGTAAATCCATTTTAACACAAGATTCCTCTTGGAGAAGGTCAATCACAAGATTAATACAAAATTTAGAGATAGTTATAATCTCAGTATTTTTAAACAATTCATTTTAACGCAAAATTCCTGAGATCATAAATGTAAGTATCACCACAGCATTGATACACAGGTGTCCTTGTTGAAAAGAAATTTAGTGAGTCTTATAATCCAAGGAGTCTCAAAATTTTTGTGCTAAGAACACAAGATTCCTCCAGGAGAAGGTTAATCACAAGTTCAATACAAAATTTAAAGAATTTTCTCAGAAATGTTGTGTTAAAATATTGACATTCATTGCTGTACTAAATTATGAGCTGCTTCAACTAAATTAAAAGCTTCGTAACTTCAATGCTAATGTAGGCCACTCATTCAGGTTAACAAAGTGAGCAGTACCAGTAAATACTGATGTATTCTACAGTCTTGGTGTGGTCAATTCATTAATGATGCAATGTGCACCAAAAATGGAAGCAAGGGAGTTCAAAGTTTCGACAAATATAAGCATTCCTTTTAAGGAGAACCAGTGTGAGAACCCTGATTCAACAACAACAAAAACATGTCTGTTATCAGATTTCAGAAGTTCCAAAGCATGCTGCGATGTTTGTAAGTTGCATGATTGTTCACCGTACATTGTAGTTCGACTTTCTCATTTCGAATTTTTCAACATACCAACGCACTTATCTAAATATCATCTCTTTCGCTTCATTGCCTCCTCTCTTCAGAGTTTATCAATAACCTCATTACCGCATGGGCGAGAGTGTAGCCCTGCATGTCAATTATGCAGGTGAACAAAATCATGAAAGTGCTTGTCTTTCAACAACTGCAACAAAAAAATGCTAGGAAAAAACAAGAGATGCACTGGCGAAGTAATAACAACCAGTTTTTGTCCAAGGAGACCGCAAGAGGCCGAACTTTTGAGAAGATCAGGTAGAGCACCATAAAATTGGTGATTTCGGTCATAGACCCACAAAAGTCAAACCTTCCGTTTGTGTAAATCTCAAATTACGAAAAAACAAACATTTCTTGGTCTATAACTTTGCATATTTTAGAAATAAATCAAGAAAGCAGTGGGTATTTAATAGTGGGACACAAATTCGAGAATTACTGGATGAACATTTCTGAAATGCTAATGAGAATGGAAGCTCACTAAGAAGAACTTTTTATACACATTTCTGAAAGTGCGAACTCATGCCCAGACCACATCATTTGGTATGAACAAATGATGTTAAGACGAATTATGAATTCGGATATTACAAATTTCCGGCTCTACTTTCGAGTTCCTAAGGCTATGTTACGTTAAAACGAACTTTTCCTATTCAACTTTCCTGACTTTTTAGGTTTTCAAACAAATTTACCCTGACTACTGGTAAAATTGACATGCCAATGCTATCCCCGATGTTGCAAAATCTACGCAGGGCACCTTTCAGTATTTTGAAAAATTTACTGATGCCAATTTTAAAACATGTTCAAAATTTGAAATTTTTGAAATTTGTTAAAAATTTATACATTACTCGGAAAAGGTTGAGAATTTATCCTCTGAAAGGTTGAGAATTTTTCAAACTTTTTTTTTCAATTTTTCAAATTTGTCTGTATTGAAAATTTTGTAAATTTCATCTCGGAAAGCGTGGAAAATGTTGCAAGTTTGTTTTCGGAAACATGAAAGTTTTGGATTCTGACAATATTAATAAATTGAATTTATCTGACTTTTTCAAAATAAGTCATTCTTCCCTGACTTTCTCAGACATCTTCAAGTTCCCTGACTTTTCCAGTGTGTTTATGTATTTCAAATACCTTATACCTGTAACACCAAGACTCTACTTCTGTGATTTTATTCTGAGCCAATTCCACGATGCAATTACTATGCTTGACAATAACTTGAACAGTTTAATTGTACATGTGCTTTTTCGTGTCAAAATTAATATCACGGCTCATTTGAAATCCTGCGTTTCCATGTTACCATTGCATGGTATAGTGCACGCTAGATTAAGATATTACATATGTACGACTTGTTTGTAAATGTTGCAAATGACTGCACACACACTTGTACTTTGAGAAAGCCATTATCTCTGATACAGTGGTGACCTACACTTGTTAAAAAAACCTTCAAAAACAGTTATGCAGAAAAGTAGAAAACCCAGTGGGTGGTATATGATGGTGGCCTCAATACAGCATGCATTATGAAACTTTCACGATTTCTGACACTGGAAAGGACTTAAGCTTAACTAGTCTTAAGAGCTGTTGAGGTTGTTGTTGTTTTAACCTCTGGATTTTTCTGTTCACTGTTTTTCCTCATACTTTCTTATGTTTCAACAATGCCCTCTAAGATTTTCTCCACTTTCAACATTTTCCAATTAACTCCTGCTAATTATTCCAGTCTGATTCCATTACTGCAGTCGCCTTCAGGGACTTTGTTTACCAAAAAAATCGGTCAAATTAGCAGACAAGGTAACGAAAACGAACAAGTAAGGGCAACAGAAGAAAAAAGACGTTTGGAAGCCGTGAAAAGGCGCTTTTAAATCATGCTTGATCAATGTGCAGGATGTTGCACATTATCATTGATCAACTCTTGCAGCGTGGGATATCTGGCGGAGATAATAAGTTAATTATTAGCCAGTGTGGTCAAGGGCAGTGATACAAAGCAAATGTCGAAGAAGGCATTGATCCAGATTACAGAATTCGGAGAAAATTTGAAAGGTGTAATTAAAGGAAATTGCATTAAAGGAGTAAAGATGATATCTTCCCTCTTAGGCAATGACTGGTATGCTTCTAGGCATTGAATAATTTCAGTTCAAAAGGACTTTCGCAACAGGACTTGTAAATCAAAACTAAAAGGAAGATAAAAGTAAAGTTGCCCAATTTTTACACTTTAAAAAAGGTATGCCAAATAGAACGTTTTGAGACTCTTTCCCTTGTTAAAACAGGAGAATCATTCTAGGTACTTCAGAGAACCCCTAAAAAAGTTATTTTTCAAGAACCTTCTAAAAAGTTGCAAATAAACAAATAAGGTTCAATACACCGAACCATTTTAAAGTTTCCAAATAAATAAATAAGGTTCAATGCACTGAACTCTACTAGTGTGCTATTTAGATATACAACTACTTTGGCATAGAGTAAAAATTAAAGTACAGTATTGGAAACAATAAATTGATCTAACCTATTAAACCTATAAGCTAACCTAACCTGACCTGACCTGACCTACCCTAAAACGTTCCAAATTACCGTGGCAAAACATTTCAGTTTTTACTGTACACCACAACAGTTGTAATCCTAACAGAACTATACATTTTCGGGACGATAGCAGCTATTTAACCGAATAGTAATAAGTTTTCACATCGAAAACATTGCAATGGAGTGAACTGAAATGTGTAACCAAAAAAATTACCTTAACAATGATTACCATTGCAACTGCGCGCAACACAAGAGTTTCTGGTTTTGGAATGCAGCTTTCACGTGGTGTGACATTCATGAAGAGCAGCCTCTTCAAGAACTTTTAGAACTATGTAACTTTCCTTGAAGGCCAGTAATGGTGATGTGGTCCCCATTTTTAGTTGAGGTGCTTCGAGGCACCTTTATAAAAAACAGGGGCGGAGTGTTTCCGAAGAATCTCGAATGAACCTCAAATTTTTTAAGTGTAACATACCAACCTAAGAACATCCAACCGCAGTTATTAAATTAAACTAGAAAGATAAAAAAAACACTGATTTATACTTATTGGACGACTACTGCGAAAACAACTTCAAATTTTCAATATTTTAAACTTTAAGACGATGGAAAATTTGATTAAAAAAGACACCGGAGGATAGCTGTGCTTTTTTGCAATTTTTAAACGTGGCGTCATTAGAATTTTAATTGATGACGTCATGCATTAATAAAAATAACTCATTTTTTCGGAATATTTTTTGGGACATAATTGGTCAATTAAACGGACATTTTAGGACATTTCAAAGCTTGAAGAAATAACTGAATCAGTTTATCACATTGCGTGGACATCTTGATTTCAAGATATTGTGATTTTGTAGTATCTGTAGTATTTCTGCAACTTTTGTAGTATCTATAAAAAACGGAGAAATTAAAAAAGTTTTATTATTATCATTGCATTGCAATGTATTTTTAAATCCCTGTACATTTTCAGCGTTAAGGTCATTGATAACGGCAACAATGTTCCATTCCCTATTTTTCTCAATTCATCTTAGCAACTTTCCAAATTACACTTTAGCATTATCTTGACGTTTTATCAAAAACATTAACAAGACATATCCAAACGACAACAAAGTATCCATTTGTATGAATAAATTACGGTATGTTTACAAAGTTACAATCTTTCCCAGGTGTTTAGGTCAAGAATAATGAGACACTTTAATAACATAGCATGTGCAGGAAGCACGACATGTATATGGCACAACGATAAGGACGTTGGCATGATGGTTTTACTGCCATGTCGTGTTCCATAACTAATTGGTTCGCCATCTTTAATGGCGGTTGCCTCATCTGGATCAATTTCAGAAAACATTTCATTTCGAGGTGCATTTCTGGTTTACGATTTTGATCTAGTTAGTCTGACCAATAATTAGGAGATAACGTAAAACCAAAAACTGACTGTAGACTTTTCACTTTGATATATAAGGGTAATTTGCATCATTCCGCCTTGGTTCGTGATATAGATGTAAATGCTTAGAAGACGGGAGGGGTCAATAATTTGGCCTCAATGACTCAAAAAAATAGATTAATGCCTCTTATTTTCACTTACGTGGGTTGGTCGAGTTTACTTGATGGAGGCCGAGCCCTGCTGGGTGGTGAACTGATAGCTTTTGTTTTGATAACAAACAATTTATTTGAAACAGCAGGGAAAATGCTCTTGTCAAAATTGTGCAAAAGGTATGAGGACCAACAGGGTCCAAGTTCAAGCCTTAGATGGCCAACTGCACATCCAGAACATTGGACATGCAGACCCGTTGCTTTCCAATTAAATTTATGAAAATAGCATTTTCCTTCAATCATGCAACTAGATTTTGAAAAAAAACCTTTGCACAAAAAGTACACAATACTAAGAATAACAACAAATATATGTTACATCTTCACCCCCTTATATGTCTTGAATGCGATTGTGCCAAAATCGAAAAAAAAGCGATGGTAAAATAAACTTTGTCATGGGCATTTGTATAATTCTTTCGTGAGAAGAAAGTTCACTAATGCTAATGAAACTGCTAATTTTTGCTACAATCCATTGTCACTCTTCTGCTAATTTTTTACATACACGTGCGAAATTTTGCTCAAATATTTTTTTTTATATTTGCGATCTTTATTTACAAATTTGGATTTTTTTTCAAAAAAATTTGAGAAGTTTCTGGTTTAAGAAAAATCTGGAAAAATTCAAAAACTTTATTTAAAAGTTTGAAAATTTAATTTCAAACATTTGCGATTTTATTTATAAAAAAATTTAAGAATTTTATTTCCAAACTTTACATTTTTTTTCAAAAATTCGAGAATTATATTTTTTGTACTCAAAAATTTTAGAATTGTATTTAAACATTAGCGAATTGTCAGTGTCAAGATTTGCGAATTGTCACACATCTGAGAATTTTGTTCATAATGTGCAAGTTTTTATTTGAAAAACTTCAGAATTTTATGAAAAAATTTGCGATTTTTTTAAAAAAAGTTTCAAATTCCAAGAAGCTGCGAAATTTTTCAAAGAAGATATTTGCAAAATTTTTGGTGGGGGAAGGCTTTTAAGGATATGGTAGTTTTACAATCCGAACCAATGGAAATTCCCCGCATGGCCATGTTCAGTTCTCTCACAAACATGGTGCCATTGATATGGTGGCAAACCAATCCTCAACATGTATCCAATTGTCTGAGCAACTCAAAAAGCTCTTGTTTCGCCCTTTTAAACATGACTAATGTCGAGCAAGCTCTGACATTTGCCCAAAAAAGTAGTTCGGTAAACAAAAGCACAGCGAGATCTGACGAACGCCTCTTTTGTATTTCTAGGTTGCTGGCCAACTTTTCTGGGTGCTCCTCCACCTCTTCTACTCGAGCTGTTTGGCCCGGGCCAACGGTCGTTACCCCGGCCAACGTCCCCAGCCGATGCTCCCAGGCTACAGTTCCAACATCAACCCCTTCCTGCCCCTGTACTCCAATGCGGCGCCCTACGTGCCCTCTTACGGGAGTGGCTCCTACGGCACTCCCCAGCAGCAACAACAACATCTCCGACAACAACAACAACAGCAGCAGCACCCCCAATACCCCCAGCCTGCCCCCTACCCCAACACGGCCCCAGCCTACGTGCCTATCCAGCAGGCCTACACGGTGGCCTACTACCCCACCTACCAGCCCACCACCCCTCCTGCTCCCTCTGGGCCCTACGTTCCGGCCCCGCCTGGCCAGAGGCCCTACTGCGCCAAGGAAGGACAGACCTACTGCGAACAAGTGGAATACTACCCTACGTAAGTGGTGTTGTTTGGATAAGTTTTTTGCATTGTCCCAGAGGAAAATATATTGCAGCGAGGGGATGCCAAAAAGAAATGCAGCCTACATAAGTTCGTCATGGAAACTTCTTTTGTTCTAATATTGCATTAGATCAAGTCAATTTAATTTCTATCAATGTAGACATTTTACAACATTTTCGACAGTTTTCGAGGCCAATTTTGCAAATTTTAAACTTTTTCCTCTCTTAATTTAGCAAAATTCTTAATTTTTCCCTGTTATTTTTGAAAAATTCTCAACATTGCCCTCTCTAAATTTTTCAAAACTCAACATTTCCCTCTCGTAATTTGAAAAACTTCTCAATATTTTACTCTCTTAATTCTGCGAAATTCTCAATATTTCACTTTATTCTCAATATTGCCCCCTCTTAATCTTTCCAAATTCTCAATATTTTCCTTTCGTAATTTTGCAAAATTCTCAATATTTTTCTTTCTTAAATTTGCAAAATTCTCAATATTTCACTTTATTAATTTTGAAAATTCTCAAAATTGCTCTCTCTTAATTTTTCAAAACGCAATATTTTACTCTTTTTAATTTGAAAAATTCACAATATTTCACTCTCCTAATTTTTTGAAATTCTCAATATTTTCTCTGAGAATTTTTCAATATTTACAAAATCATCATTGGTAAATTTAATTTTTCTTCATCGATTTTGCACAATTCTCACAATTTTAGTTGTCAATTTTTCCACATTTTTATTGGTCAATTTCGCAATTAAGGTTTTTCAAACTTCTTTGATGAAGATAAATTGGCAATTTTTGAAGCAGAAACATACTTATGTTCTTTTACGAATTTTCTATAATTTATAAATGTCGAAATTTTATGTTTTACGATACTGTTGTGGGACAGTGGGGGAAATTTAAGGTGGGGTGGGGGGAAGAAGCGCTGAGCTTATTTTGCCATCCGGGTGCCAAACATTCACGCTACACCGCTAGTCCATGATGACAGTACTGCAAAACCGATAACATTCACTTTTCTGTGTTCTTTAATCTAAAAATCCTAAGAATCTATTCTAAAAATCTATTCTTTAAAAGGTGCAGATATCATCCCTTTTAAAGGAGCAGTATATTTCCCCACTAAAATTGGGTCAGTTTTAAGCAAAACGCCTTAATGGCGTGGACGCAGTTGAGGGCATTACTTGACAGAGGTTGTATATGAGAATGACAGAATACTGAAAAAATGAAATTATGCATGGAATTAAGCCAAAAGTCACGCAGTTTCGATGACATGGGAACATGCGCGGGTGATAATCATGCACAAGTATCTAGATCATCTGTATCACTGTCTTGGACTGACTATAAGTTGTGATCTAAAGGCGTTGACCTGCATGCCAGAATTTGGTATAATTACATGCGCAAGTTATAGAAAAATAATTTGAATCCACTAGTGTGGACTTTGGTGTAATAAATGTCAAATTTAATCATTACAAGCGTTTACATGTTTTTTCTTCTTTTAGAAAACTTGTGTTACGTCTGCTGGAGTACACCAACATTGACAGTTACCTAGTCAGCGAGGACAGAAACAGCGAAAACAGGTAAAAAATTGCTTTATTTTGAACCAATTCGTCACTAATGCACTAACTCACTAATCTGTCCTGAAGTTCTGCCCACGAAATAAAAGTACAGACGCTTAAAGGTACAATTTCTTTGACAAAACAGGCGTAGGAGGTATTAAACAAGGTCGTGTGAGAAGATCTCCAGTTCACCAATCTCCAATTTTGCACCAACACTTTATTCTACACTATTTGAGGAAAAATTACATGTCTTGTTAATGCGTTATATTCTTGGATGTTCTTGGGCAGGGTTCCTCCCAGAAATTTCATTTTCAACCTCCCTGACTTTTTCAGGTTTTTAAAATAATTTCTCTGACAAATGACAGTGTCAAAATTGACATTTGCCAATGTTATCCACAATTTTTAAAACAAGACACAGGATTTGATACAGATACTACAGATACTAGATACAGGATTCAGTAATTTGCACAATTTGCTAATGACAATTTTTAAAAAATTCCTCAAAATTAACACAGAATTTTTTTTACAAATGTGACAAAATTAGTATAAAAAACACTGAAAATTTACAAATTTGTAATCGGATAATGTAGAAAATTTTCACTATGACATAGTTGAGAATTTTGCAAATTTGTCCTCGGAATATGTTAAAAGATTTCCCAATTTCTATTCGAAAACTGTTGAACATTTTACACATTTTAAACAGTCGAAAAGTTTTCTCATTTGTGCTGGAAAAGGTTGGAAATCTTGCAAATTTATATTACAAAAAGTTTGAAAATTGTTGAAAATTAGTCCTTAAAAACTGTTGACAATTTTTCAAATTTATTCTCGGAATAGTGGAAAAACTTTGTAAATATGTCAGCGAAAAACTTTGAAAATTTGTCCTCGGAAACTGTGGGAAATTTGGAAAATTTGTCCTTTGAAATTGGGGAAAACTTTGAAAATTTGAACTGTCTAAATTTTAAAACTTCTGCAAATGGGCGCCCTGAGATAACCACGAGAAAACATTAATTTTGGATTGTAACAACATTAATATGTTGAATTTCCCTGGCTTTTTCAAAATAAATCATTCTTCCCTGAATTTTTCAAAATAAGTCATTCTACGTTGACTATTTTTGACGTTTCCAGACATTTTCAAGTGACCTGACTTTTCAAGGTTTTCCAGGTCTGGGGGAACCCTGGTGGAGGCAATCCTTGAGTAAATCAATAAATGACCACATAAGGTGGGCTTACGAACTTTTGAGATCGAGAATGTCTGATATTCGCACAAAAATGCTACACATTAAAATGCATATCTTTAGAGTCCATGTTAGGCATTTGAAAAACGAATTTTAGGCAATTCGGAAAAATTGACAAAGCTACAAATGGAATGTGGTGAGGAAGGAATGAACCATGATTTGAAACTTTTTGCGGTATCCGTGTATGGTATTTTAAGGACAGCTGTTTGACAAAACTATTAACTTCCTTGGCATGTTTTTTTTTTATTTTCATATAGCGGTATTTTTCGATGCATTTCCATGTATGTTAAAAAAACATGGTTCAATTACAATGCTATTTTTAACTACTTTTAAGCACTATACTTCTATTAATGTCATTTCGGCATGATTCTGTGTTATCGTTATTGCAGATATCATGAGTTGGCTTTTAGTGCTACACCATGTTCGCAGTTGTAACACGAATAACATTTGTTTCACGTTCGAGTGATAATGTTTTAAAAGATTTTTTTTTGTTTTGCTTTATTTGGGTCATGTTCCTTTTAAGTTTCTTACGGTGATTTGATATGATGATAATTTTTAGTATGCCTATATATTCATTAAATAAAGCTCTTTGGTGTTTGGGAACGGTTTCTGTTTTATATGGATTTCCTTTCTACATGTACTGAAGCAATTTCCATAACATCTTCACAACTAAACACACCTTCACCAGCGTCCAAAACACACTAATATTTTTTTTTAAATGTTGCACTTTATATGCGGTGCTTCTGATCATCGTCATCTACATAGAGCGCCGTAATTTTATTATCGTTTTTGCCAAACATGTCCGCAATTGGCGCTGTATTCATGTAAGAGCGAGCAAATTACAGCGCCATTTATTAGTTATTAAATTATTTAAAATAATAATAATTGTTGCACTCGATATACGCAGTGCTTCTGATCATCGTCATCTACATAGAGCGTCGTAATTATATTATCGCTATTGCCAAGCATGTCCACAAGTGGCGCTGTATTCATGTAACAACTAGTAACAACAGGCAAACCGCTGTAATTACAGCGGTTTTTTATTTTGAAGACTTGATTTTTGTTATTTTAAAAACATAATTATTACACTCTGCTGTGCTTCTGACCATCATCATTTACATAGAGCGCTGTAGTTGTACTATCGCTTTTGCCACGCATGTCCGCAAGTGGCGCAAGTGTAACAAACGGGTAAATTGCAGCGCCATTTATTTATTTTTATTTTTAAAAAAATAATTGTTGCACTCGATACGCAGTGCTTCTAATCATCATTATCATCATCTACATAGAGCGCTGTAGTTTTATTATCGTTTCTGCCAACCATGTCTCAAGTGGCTCTGTATTCTTATAGCATGCAAATTACACGGCCATTTTTTTATTTAATTATTTAAAAAAAAATAATTGTTGAACTCGATAAGTAGTGCTTCTGATCATCGTCATCTACATAGAGGGCCATAATTTTACTATTGCTTTTGCCACGCCTGTCCGCAAGTGGCGCTGTATACATGCAACAACGGGAAAATTACAGCGCCATCTTTGAGTACATGTTCCAAAACGATAAAAAAATAAATATAGGGCGCTGGATGTAGTTGAAGCAAGTTCAGTAATTTGAATTATTTTTTTTCTAATGTTTAAAATGCACGCTTCAGAACCATTTTCTGTTTTATCCACCAGGCCGCTTGGTTACTACAACATAACTCCTACCTACTTCTACGATTATTCCTACACAACCAACAGCAATGGACAAGTTTATCCTCCCGGATATCATTACCCCCATCGCAGGAACAAGCGTCAAATCGACGACGATGACATGTGTCCCACAGACGAAAGTCTGGTCACTGCCAGAGCTGCAGAAAACAGCAAAGGAGATTGGAAATACGTGGTGAATCTTCCGGAAGTTCATACCAAATACACCCAAGTTGTCAAGATTTCGACATGCCGGTAAGTTGGTCGATGGCAAACATTCACCTCAAACAGAAACAAAGTCTGCAACCTCAAGTTGTTAAAAACGAATTTCCTGCTATCTATATATATAAAATAGAAAACGACGCCATTTTGTTTTTGAGGCTAGCCAATCCTGTGGCGTTTGCGTTTGTTTGTCTGTTTGCAGTCCGTATGATTGGCCGTTCGTGACACACCCCCTAGGAGCGCCGAACTCCGTGGGAAAAACAAGGCCATAAACCTTCTCTAACTTGCCACGGACCATAAAACTGTCATACTGGTTTCCCGTCCCGGTCATATTGCGCCATCTTTTGGCGATAAAGGACAGCTAAATCTAACTCCTGATCCCATAAAAGGGGTTAGAAAATCAAATAACAATTTTTACCCGGGCAAGGCCGGGTATTACCGCTAGTTTGTACATAAAATAGTGGCCAACGATGATTGCACCGTATTATTTACGCGTGGACCATTGCAGGGATAGGGTTATGAATATCTATAAAACCGGTTTTGCTAAACAGATTCAAAACAGAATATAAATGAAAGCGTTCTAGATTATAATATTTTAAGGTACGGTATTATCATTTCTTTTTTTAAATACGGTAATAAATATATAGTGTATTGTTCGAGGCATTTTCAAATGCTCTTTAATTTGAAACGTGCTCAGCTGCGTCTATCAAAGCAACCACTCAATGTAGCTACATGTACTATGCCTACATGTATATCATCTTTAGATCACGATTTGCTGCGGTGCCTATTGTCCGAATATTCCTTCTATGCATGGTATTATCCCGAAATACAATCAATACCAGTCCTGCCACTTCTTTCTATTATTTTTTTCTTAGCTGGGCCATAAATACCAGTTTGCAAATGGTGATATAATTACCGGTCTCATAAAAACGAAACGCATATATTTGAGAGCAATCTGATAAAAATTAATTTGCATACACCGTAGAGAATCTGTATTCAGCGAGTGTGTACCTAACCTATTTATGCGAATTTTATGAGCAAAAAATGGCGCCTTCGATGGGGTTATGCGAGGCAAAGCGGAGATCTAAAGGTGACCTCGGGTCACGTGATTGTACGGGCAATTAACTCATTAGTGACGTCGCCCCTGGCCTAATTTGAGCCCGACCGCCAGCATCGCGGAAGTGACGTCACTTAACGAGTTTAGCAAATGTTTAATAGTCCTCATTCATGGCGTAAAAGCAATTCATCGTTCCTACCGGCAGATGGAGCAATATCCAGTTAAACAATAGATACCTTACCATTCAGAATCTCATCTTAAGTGCTTTCATGACGCAATTAGTAATTGTACATTGTTTTATCAAAATTGATACCCTCGTAATATAGTAGTGTTATTATTTTAATTGGGCCCTCTGGATCATGTGCAATGTAAATGTATGGGATGTTCTTTTTCGACAAATCAGATTCACGAAGGCTGCAATTATACGGTATTATTTCCCTGACACTTGTGTTTATCTTTATCCGTCAATGTATTTTGTTTGTTGTGTTTCGATTAAATAAAGATCTTAGCTACAGTATGTATGCGCTTGTTTTTTCTTGCATGAAAATCACCGACACGGAACTATTAAAAGATGGTCAGACTAAAAGGAAAACTGATTTTCTTTTAACGTTTAATACCCTTTATAACTACAAGTTTCTTCTCACAAGCCAACCGTGAACTTATGCTAATATTATGGCAGTCGGGTAGTCACGTGTGATTGGACACGCTAATTAGATTAAAACACTCCTTTTGTACACGTGACTTCAGGTCTGTTAAAGCACATGTCATAAAGTTTAAGTCGCGCTAATTCTGGCTCTCCTGCTAAGCACCAAATTCAGTCAAAGTTGCAATTGTTTTGAGATACAAATGTAACAAATCCTATAATTATTCAATCAACTCATCTTTGCAAATATGTCCCTGGAAGATGGACGGTCTATGCCTCAATGTCCGCCATGGAGCAGTGATTTTCAATTTAAAAAAAAAATGGATTTTCTTGACTTGTCTCTGGGCCAGTGGCAACTTATTTGTTCGGTTCAAGGAGGGTGCGCATCTTAGCGATTTCCGGCCATCAGCTAGGGTTCATGTGACCCCCGCAGGTAAGGGTCATGCCTGCATCGCCCGAACAATAAAACAATGCACGTTTTTTACGATGGCATCATAAATGCAATAATATAAATTAAAGGCGGGCGGGACGTGCAGTATGGCCAAATGAAAAGGTAATCATAAAAGTTTGCTCGGTCATGAATTAGAAATTAAGGGGGACGTCCATAATAAACCATTACGACGTACGCGTGAGTCATAAAACACAGAATTTGTCCTCCTCGTTTCACGCACGGAAATCGACGGTTAAATTCTTTTTCATCATATTTTTTTTTTATCTTATTTCGGCTATAAATTCGACAAACCAACTGTAAACCAAACCAAAATGTATACGATAAATTGTTTGAACAAAGTTTACTGAATATGCAATCTTTTAAAAAATGCGAATTTTAAGGGGGTCTATTCACCGATTTTTGTGGGCGGAGCCTATGAAATCCTATGGGCGAAATTTTGAAACTTTGATT
>JAQGBX010003245.1:0-17844 GCA_034698745.1 Megaphyllum sjaelandicum
TCGACTTTTAAGAACGGCCATTACGGCTACTTACGGACAAGTTGCGTATACAATAAACGGCAATCTCCCAAATAACCAAGGATGCAAAAAAAAGTTGGATTGGAAAGATAACATCTTATACGGGAATAACGAGATGCATCCACGAACAAAGTCTGTTTTAGAGGGCGCTCCCGACTATTATTAATTCATAATTATGGTTACGATTTTCCATTTTTATTTATTTTTGCGTGCATTTGTAGTGAACATAATTCCGTTGGAAATCTTCTTAATTGCGAATTCTCGTTGATTTCTACAGTAGGCCTACTCTAAATACTTCAGAGTGGCCACAGGTCAGGGAAATCAGGGGAGAAAAAAGTGGACATGGAAGTCATGGATATGTCAGGGAAATTTTCCTAAATAAAAGCAAAATGCTACTCCTGCACTACTCTCCATCCCCAATCCTCTTCAGCTTGACTTGTAACAAAATCTATAGTGTTTTGCCTAGCTTCTTAATGCAATTGTTATCTTATTTTTTATTATGACAAACAAATTGATATGCATTAACGAATAAGTTTTGGTCAGGGAATTTTTGATTATAGTCAGGGAAAAGTCAGGGAAATTGAAGATGAAAATTTTGTGGCCACCCTGTACTTGCACGCTGTTGGTCAAGGAATTCTGTTCATCCGAGAAAATCAGTACTGTATTTATGAGCTTCCCTTGAAATGTTTGCGGGGCTACATAACGCTAAACCTTTGTTTTTATTACTTCACTCAGAAACTTGGATTGAACGAAGCAACATCTGATGCTCCCTGTCTATAGTACATGTACTTTGTACAACTTTAGTCCATTTCGTGGTGTAGAATGAAACAAGTAGCCTACATTACAGGGTGGTTCAGAAATTGCGTTACTATGTTCGTTGCTGCATGGCATTGAGAATTTATAATTTGGGGCAGTGAGCAGTCTAACGTCGTAATTTGCGAAATTCCGATAAACTCTGAATGTACCGGTTGCGAGTAGTGTCTAATACACTGTACATTTAGATTTGTAACGACTAAATTACGTAGGCCCATAATACGACTGTGGCAAGACCTATAATTTATAATGGAATGTCCGTGTATTATTGCAGGGTGCCGGGAAAACTTGGCTTCGTATTGGAAAACTTCATTTGGATCCAAATCATTGCCTGTTGTTTTACGTGACATAAATCTAATTTTTTTGCGCTCCACGTGCGCAATGCGTCCTCATTTGGTTCAATGCATAAATCAAAATTAATTGCTCTCGATGCAACAGTCCACCGGTGTTGTCATTACGAATGAATATTTCTCTGTATTCTGCCCTTTTCCCGTCCACCCCATGGCACGCTTCGCATTTCGGTGGAAATTTGCGGCCATGCAATGCGCATTTGTAACCCAGGGGCCCTGGCCATCAATTTTATTGGGGCAACACGGAACGTGGTGCCTGTCACCACTCTCGTGATGAACGTGTTTCTGTCACAGAATTTAGTGTTGGTTATTGCACGTATATATTTGTGCGGAAGATGAAAAAGAACCGAGGACCGACAGAAAATTATCGATTCGATTTTAATTCATTCGTGGTAATGCCATCGGTCATTATTATACTCGGACTTTCATTAGTTAATGTACAATCTCTGATTTATTTAGGACGCTCGCCCACTGCTTTGAACGTTCTGTACAAC
The DNA here is from genome assembly GCA_034698745.1 of Megaphyllum sjaelandicum. Classification (NCBI taxonomy): domain Eukaryota; kingdom Metazoa; phylum Arthropoda; class Diplopoda; order Julida; family Julidae; genus Megaphyllum; species Megaphyllum sjaelandicum. Next base: position 1,676 of record JAQGBX010003245.1, read on the forward strand.
AATCTCTACTTTGTAGCCAACTGCAGTATATAAACAATCCACAAAGTTAACATGTTGGACTAAACTCACATTAAAGAACAAACAATTCAATACTCGCATGTGTAGGCGTTAGACATTTTCGAGAGATCTGTCATTTTTATCCCTTCAAACAAATTCGATTTTCTTAGAATTCATACCCAATAGTTTATTTTGTTCGAAGATGTCTCCATTATCATAAGCTTCTGCAAGTTCCTGCTCATCTATATTCTCGTATGGCTCGATGAGGCATGGACTTCCTTTATACATGTACTTTGGAAATAATTGACAGCAATGCAATTATTGCAAGGGATCGAGAATATACATGTAGTCTTTTGGGCTATTTTAAATCAGTTTTTACATTTTCAACAAATGCATTTTGGCTATAGACACTATCTATAGGATTATCAACAACGAACCGTTTAATTAACGCCTCGTGGTCACTTCTGGCTCATTTACATCCCTTCTCGGAACCATCTAAATATTATCGGTATACGGAAACATCGTTTATGGTTGCTCGTTTTTTTATTATTTTTTTTTTACTATCTCAAATGTGATTACTCCAGCATCCGAATGAACATCCTCTATATAGACGAATGAGTCTTCAATTCTTGTTGTTTTCCAGCACCATTTCGACTTTTTGTTCGCACCTTTGACCTTTTCCGCACATTGATTCGTATCTCACGCATTTCATGAATAGATAGCTTTCTCTTAATGTGAAATTAGCAAAACGGTTGCTTGAAATTTGAATTTTGTTTACGATTCGTAGAAAGGAAAAGCGATAAGGATGGGCCTTTCCCCTGCCTTAATAGCACGTCTAGCGTTGAATTTTGGCTCTCTATTGATTGGATGTAATTGGTCAACACCATCTATATATCTTTTCTAGGGTTCTGAACATAATTCTGGAGGTGATTATGGCCAACCAGGGTCTCCCCTCCAGTTGACGCCTGTCCTGGTCGAATGTCAGATCCAAAGGTTAGCCGAAGCTGCGGAACTTCTAGTGAAAGCACTGCCCCCTTTTGAACCAAAACCGCAGAATAGCAAGAAAAAGATCTGTAAAGAGTTAGAGGTAAGCCACACACCTTGATTGCATCGTTTTTGTATCTCTTCTTGAATTTGTTCGTGATAATAAGCGTTTTTCTTTTTTTCAAAATTAATGTTATACCGTTATCTTTTCATTCGCTAATGCCCTTCTAAGTCGTATTGCAGATAGTTTTTGTAGCCAGATCACCTCCGGTAGCTTGTATCAGTCTACCTTTTAGAAAATCAGCAGTGGACCAACGTTCTTTTCTGTGCTCTTTCGTGTGCTCTTTTGTTAAAAGAAATGCGTTGTTGCTGTGGACTTGTTTACCGAAACAGTGCAGAACAACACGTTTCTTTTTTCGAGGTTGTATGGCCCATGCAGTAATTTTCCGATTCAATATGGCCGCTGTTGATGTAAAAATCGGTTGCTGGGAAAAACATTGGGATGGGGAAACGTTTATGGGACGTTAACCACTCAGCAAAACCTTTAAGCTTTGAGCATTCTCCGAAGAAATCCGTATGTCCAAAGTATATTCCACGTTGGCCAAGGATGTATCATCAACTTACATGAACATTATATTCTGGAACCGATACTGTTGATAGTTGCTTTTACTTTTAGAGAATTCTGTTATACTTTTTTTTTAACAATTTGCTGTTTGTAATCAGACTTATAACGTACCCTGTACAACACACATTTTATTCGAAATGGGTTCTTACGTCTAAAAGTTGATTATTTTATAAGATAATGCAAACCTGGCAAAATTTGATTTAAAAAAAATACGATGAAATAATTGGCTGGTAAAAATTGACGACGAAAAAAGTTCACAATATGCCAAAGGCAAGATGCATCGCGTTTTTTGGATCAGTATATTTCAGTATTTGATAACAATATTTTGAAAGGCTTTATAGCGGGTCTATTAACAACTGCTTTAAAATTTTTCGAAAGATGAAGTACTTTACGTTCGTTTTTTTAACATGCTCGCAGTTTTTCGTTTTACATATTTAATTTGATTGAAGTCGAATTTGCATGAATTTCCCTCACTCGCTTTTCAATCCTGGGATGAGTAATTTAACAGTTATTTCTTGCTATAATTTCTGACGACAGTTGGTACACCCCCCTCCCTCCCAACCCCTTCTCATTCCCAAAAAACGTGAAACGTCAGAATGATGGATGCATATACAGTACATATCGATGCTTTTTACCACCGTAAAAACGATCAAGTTTGTTTTAGGAAATTATGCATTTCAAGTGCATTTTTCAGACAAAGAAATCTGACACGATGCATATTTTTATTTGTTAATAACTCGTGAAATAGGAGTATATTCTGTATGAGGAGGTTATTATAGTTGCTCTACATATATATTATATACTGTACAGTCTAGTGCCATTTGCAATTGGCGATATGCGTTGTACTGTTTGTACACTCTGATACAGTTGATGTATTTTTTACTAACAGGTTTCAAGCACTTATTTTCTTTAATCAGGAAATCGATATTGTAGTTTTTAATCTCTTGGTTTAGGGAATGTGTGCTTAACAGAATCATGATGCAGTTTAAGGGTGAGAACACTGAATGCTTATTACAGGCACTTACCACTCGGCGTACACTAGCGCCACCAAGCGTGTTAAGAATGCGGCATGCGTTTTAAATGAAGCGCTTATAAGTTTTTAAGAATGTTTTTAACATTCTTTTTTGGAAATCTGAAAGCAGATTTGTACCTGTAAGACACAGGGTGGCACACAGATCACTATTGGTCAAAAGTGTAGCCATCGATTGTATGCCGCCAATGTACCGTAAAAACGTGTCCTGCTCTCATCATGAGCTGCTGATGCGCATGCGGCGCCACCAAGCACACTGACCATCATGCTAATGTCAGCGTTAATTGTGCGTTCCAAAGCTGGAAAAAAGAAGCTGAAAGAAGCACGTCGAGAGTAAGCATTCTTTATGTTCTCACCCTAACGGGATATAGTCACCATGTGCCAGACGTGTACACACTATTTCTCCTTTTTCTTCTATTTTAAACTGCGTATTTGCCATGTTTCCTGCGATTACCACCTGTTACAAGCAATGTACCTGTAGGTAAACTAACTTCAACACACACATGCGCTTTTAAGCTATATAGTAAAATCCTGAGATTGATCTCATTAACAACTTGTCATTGATTGAAGACTTCTATTTCGCGCACAGGCTTACAAGTAAAAATCAGAATTACATGTACGGGATTGGGCATACAGACCTTGAATGTGACCTTTCCTCGGTTTTTAACCAGGCTTGTAATTCACTGGTACAATATACTGGACACATCGCAGCTCATTTATTTAATATGCAGATTGAAATTTTTTCATCAATGATACGCTGACCAGAGTTTAATAACCAAATTCACTCTATTGAACCTGAACAGACATTGATGGCCAATGGCCGGGCCACGCTGAACGATAAATGTCAATATTTGATGCCTCATAATTGCATTAACACGTTTATGGATCTTGTACAGGATGCGGACAAGTGCGCTCGTTTCAAGGCACTAAGTTGGCTCTCATTTTTAGGAAATTAAATAGGCTGTAAAACGTGTAACGAAATGCATCGGGAGTCGTTTTTTTGCTGACTTGATCCGAACATTTGCATTCGTGTGGGGTACAGACGCGAGTCCCGAAGGCCAGTTTTTGGCCGTGAAACCGAACCTGGATATCGAGTTGTTTTTAACCCTTCAGTTCCTCTGAATTATCTCGTGAACAGTTGCTGATATTCCGGGTGGAAAGTTATAAAAAAAACGACGGCGAGGAGGTGGCGGGACAATTTGGCGAAGTATTCTTGCGTAGTTTCATATACGCGAGAGTGTGCGTGGGCAGAATTAGAATTCATGAGCATATGACCACCGCTTAATTTATCATTTGCCTTGATTATGATAAGGAAAAAAACTGGTTGGCATACATGTATCTATTTGGTGCGGAAATAATTTCCAGGAAAATACGTCTAAATGTCAACACTTACATTATGTCCTCAAACTTAACTTTTTTGCTATACAATGCGACAATGTAGGTTCAGATTTAAAGAAAGCACAAACGCCACCTGAGAGCTTTAGGGTAAGAACGCACAGAATGCTTATTGCAGGCGCTTACCATTCGACGTACACTAGCGCCACCAAGCGGGTTAAGAATGAGGTATACGTTTAAATGAGGGCACACCCAAAGAAAGCTTAGCCGAGCCAGGCTGAGCTTTCAATAATCATTTCTGGAAATCTGAAAGCAGATTTGTAAGACAGAATGGCACGCAAATAACTATTGGTCAAAAGAGCAGCCATCGATTGTATGCCGCCTATGTACCGTAAAAACGTGTCCCGCACTCATCATGAGATGCTATAATGCGCATGTGGAAAGTTTTACGCGCAATGTTTCACCTAGCATAACGTATGCAGTGGCGCCACCAAGCACACTGACCATCACGCTGATATCAGTAATCATTGTGCGCCCCAAAGCTGGAAATAAGAAGATGAAAAGAAGCTGAATGAATCACGTCGAAAGTAAGCATTCAGTGTGTTCTCACTCTTTATGCACTGTGATGCTGTTATGGAAAAGCTTACATTCCATGCAGATGAAATCGTATGCTAATTTGATTTTGATCTTAAAAATTAGGAAATTTCTCGCCAAATCCGCTTCTAGTTAAATCTTTAAAAAAATTGTCAACAAAATCTTTTTTCATAACTCCAGGTTATGGTTATACTGTAGGTAAAATGTCCATACGGTCGGGGAATTTCCCCAGTAGATCCGCGCTTGATCGAAGCCGTTATCTAATCCAATATTTCAGCGAGTGATCTGAAAGTTCAGTAGCAGGACCTCCCCAATCCATTCCTTCCTCGTCGTATCATTTAGCAGATTTTCAACCATTTGTACAATAGTTTTGTTGACTCGATTGGACGCAGGAAGAACGGTAAAATTCGGATGTAGCTTATTTGGCGTAGCGGGCATTTTCGTTGAATATTTATAAGCGATAAAACTGATGATGGGAAAGCATTGGTCTGAGTGCTATTTAAACCCCCTAGGATTGGAGTGGTCATCTCCATTGATAGCTAAATGGACGTGACTGGCTTCCATCCTAACTCATTTGAAATGGCGAGGTGGACGCATTTTGGCCCATCACTGTCCCCTCGTCCGCAACCCTTTTAATGGAGATTTTCTCTCTGCTTTGGCGCATTAGAGATTAACTGGACAAGGAAACATTTAGATTAGACTCGTATTAGAATGCAGAAAGGAACGAGACGAGTATTAGCTTCAAAGTGGACACTGGCCAGCGTATAGTGTCTTTTTAGTGGATTGCGAGCGAGTTTAATTAGATGTAATGCGTTGACAGGGCTGCTGTGATGGACCTATCTTCGCCTAAGATAAAACTTTTACCCTTTCGAAAACTCTACTTATCTCTGAGCTATACCCCCGTGCGCTTTTCTATCATTACAACTGCCCACCCTCTTCCTCTTGGCTCATTTTGTATATCAGCAACAAATTGGCCAAATATGCAGCGCACGAAGTAAGCAGCATGCAATGTACGAATGACACAAAAAGTAGTTCTTAATTCGGGTTGAATTAAACAGCATTTGCGCAGGTACATGCATGCAGAATTTATCACGCTTGCGCAATTTATCGTAAAGCCGGGTCACACTATCACCAAACCAAAACTAAAAACCCCAAACTTGAAACTTTTCTCTTTGGGGCACCGAAAGAAATGTCGTTGCAAACTGTTTTTGCCATACTAAAAACTAGAAAATCAAGTTTGGCGTTCCCGTCGTGTGTCGTTGAGATGAAAGGAAAATAGCCAAACTTTTGGCGGTGGCGCTGCTATCAACGCTAATTCGTATGCACGATATCGATGATACTGCAGACGACGCATATCATATATCTCGTGTTCCCTATGTCTTCTGCCAAGTTTTGTCAAAATAGTTTATTGCTGTGTGTACGCTCAGGTTTTTCAAAACTTGTTTGTATATTTTTTTTTAGAAACTATAGTTCACGTTGAAAGTTTAAGGTTTGTGGTTTTCAGTTTTGGTTTGCTGGCTAGTGCGTACCCGACTTTAGACATGTAAAAACAATGAAACAAACGATCATGTACGGTGCCCGTTTTAAAGCTTTTGCTACAATAACGCAAAACTATGCCGAATTGGTAGCGTTGCTTTTTGAATAGAATTTTGAAGAATATTGCAGTATGTTTGAACAAAAAATGGAGAAAAATTTCATTAAGAAGTTGTTTTGATGCTGCTGACTCAAATTATTTGAAATATTCGCTATGTCATCGTACGCCCATCAAGTTGAAATGAACGTGTTTATTGACTCGTCTAACGATATCCGTACTTTTTTCTCCACATTTTTATACATAGTTTGCAACTTTGTCTCATTCTTGCTCTAATATTTACAAAACTTATACATGTATTTCCGGAAGGAAAATTATTACTTTCACTTAGTGGAAAATTTCTTGGGGATCTCGAGATTGATTTTTTTCCCTCTCCAGTCATTTTCCGCGCTTCATCCTCGCGATTTTAAGCTCCTGAAGATGGCGCGCTTCGCTGGCAGCGGCGCTTCGACGTGCGGCCTCGTACCGCTCGCAGCGCCACCACCACGGAACGGGCAACTCCGGCTCGTTGATGATGGCGGGGAAAAAAAAGTTCTCCCCCATTTTTCCCGCTCTTTTCCGTCTTTTTTCCCTCCCCCACCCCCATAATATCGATTTCCAGTACAAACGAAAGGGTTAAGGTTGCCTCGGTGACCAGTTGCCTCGGCAACCGGCTAGGCTTCTCTTCGACGTTGGACGCTGTAATTCGGGTTGCATCAACACGCATGCACTCTGTATACCTGACTTTCGCAATTAGCTCTCTTGGAAACGAATGTTCCGGATGGGTCTGGAGGGGAATTCCAGTGGAACGTGATTTATGAAACGTCTCTGGCTGTTGCGAACGTGCCAACTCTGACCGTTATCATTGCTCGCCCGCTCGCTGTCATATCAAAACCATTGTAAAAATTGAATATTTCGGAGGAGATAGGCGCTAATTTGGGTAAATCAGACGAGATGGCTCCGAATTGGCATTTTATGGCCTTGCTGGGGATTTCCGTGGGCGCTCGAGAGACCCAGAAGCGCCGTCTGACGTCCCCGTAGCGCGCTAATTGGACGAGCATTTTTGGATTCATTTCTCTCATCAAAATCCATCTGCCTTTCGGAGTTGGGACCGAGTTGGTCCATCGTTGCGCAGCAGTGGAACGCTACTGCTCTTGAGGGACATGCGCCGCGTGCACGTTGCGCTTGCTGCTCCATCCACGTGGCGGTGACGTCACGTCCTCGGGGGTGGAGCCTCCTCGGCGGCGTTAATCTTAATTATGCATATGCTAATTAGGTGGCTTCTGGAAATTGATATTTTCCAACGTCACCACTGGCTTCTGCCGACGATGTGACTGACTGCTAGCACCGCCATTGGCTCGCCGCGGACGCTGATTAGTTGGCTTTCGGGGATTTTTTAATTGACTCCCTAGCCTGCACTGCCAATATTTCGATCGCATTGCCGTCCGAATAATGCGCGCAATTAATGAATGAGACAACCAGGGATTCATCCGAATAAAGTGAAGCGCGATATTGGCTTGGAAATTCACCCGGTTGGGGACGACAAAGGCAATGTTTACCCTCTGGAAGCTTGGAGTGCCTTTCAGAATACCGAAATGGGAATCTTCCGGAAAATTGGTTGCATTACTATGGAAGTTTGGCAAAGTTTTGAGTACGAGAAGGGAAAGCGAACGTATAAATAATTTAGGATTACTTGCATTTGGAAATGTCTTTTTCGGTAGTTTTGCATTTCAGGCTCATTTGAAACAAACGTTATTGTTAAAGTTTTGCATAGCTATAGGTTAAGAAAGTTTGTGTTCAGTTCTGCGTCATTACTGCATAACATTTTACATGTACATGAGTATAATATTCTTTTTCGATTAACATTGCTTGGAGCTGCTCATAAATCCTTGTCTAAATTTCAATTTTCTAATTTTTTTCATTTAAAAATAAAATTCAAAAAATATGGATGCAATTTTAAAATTATGCAAACGTTAGATGACCACCAGGTTGGATATAAACTTGTACACTTTTGTCGTGTTCCAAACTTGAAAACTTGAGCGCTCGAATTGCTAACGCTTGTGTTAACTCAAAATAAAATCGGCGCAGTTTCTTCATATCTCGCTTTCGCTCTGATACTATTTAAGCAAGTATGCAAATGTTCAAAATGCTTCAAGCTCAAAAAATGAACTTGGGATTATGCCTGCATTTTTTCCATCCTCTATTAATTAATAAGCAGTAATTATAACGTACCCCAAAGCGCATTATTGTATTCGACTACATTTTTTTTGTCTTTAATCACTATACATGGCCTATAATTATCTCCATTTTGAATTTTTATAGCGAAAGTTATCAAAAATGTAGATCTTTTGGAATGGTGTGGGTTGAAACGAGTGCGCGAGTAGGAGTCGTGATTAAAACGAGGTGGCGCTGCGAGATGAATGGCGTATTCAGGATCATTTGCATGTATAAACTCGTGAGTTCGATTTGAATAACAGAGCGTGTCATCGACTAAGTTTGTCTGGGGACAAATAAAAATTAATGAACAAAATCGGCAGAATTTTGACCAAAAAAAAAAAAAAAAAATACCTGCATTTTGCAATTGCGCTATTTTTCATAGATGAAAAATTGTTATCAGTCTCACTTTTTTAAAATACTGTTTAGTTTGATAAGACGTGCTCGAACTTTAAAAAAAATTGCCAAAGCATGCGGTACAAACGCTGTCTGATCGAGGCAAACAGAGTAGCCAAATTTTCAAGAAAGTTGTTAGATTGATAGGATAGTTTTTAAGAATTGGTATATACACTATAATACTGTATATACTGTATTTCTAGGTGTCTGGTTTTTTGTATACCCGCCGATTTCGCTGTCTCCAAACAGTGGCGCCACGTGTCTTGTGCTATGAAGCATAGCATTTTAAGGACAGTTCAATGCACACAGTGCATATGCGATGGTTAGCGTGATGTATGATTTATGGTTTCATATTTATTTTCAAACTAAAATAAATAAAGGGAAAGTGGCTTTTAAAATGGTCAGTGAGATATATATATATATATATATATATATATATATATATACACTAAGAATTTTAAGAGTATGAACTTCATTAAATTCAGGACAAAAGAATACTAAATTACAAGCCTGGGGGGAAAAAAACTGAAGTTGAGATGGCCAGATTTAGGCGGGTGTGCTCAGGGTGAACCCACGAAATAAATTGGGAACAGGGTTGTTATTTTTTATTATATTTTTTCCTACTTCTCCCTAGCTGTCATTTTTAACCCTATGAAACCATTTCACGTTGCTGTCCAACCCTTTAAACAGCGAGTCGTTCACCTCTTCACTGGTCACTTCCCTTTACTCCTGTCTGTTATTTTCTCTTCTGAGCCTCACCCTGAAGCTTTTTTTTTTACCAAAGGTGGCCACTTTTTATGTTCACTCACCCCCTTTGTGACGGCCATCAAAATTAATGATTAAAAAATGGTAAAACCAAGACGATAGAGAATTTGTTCTTATACAGAGAGTAGTAATGGTTGATTAAGAAATGATAATTAAGGGGTTGTTTGCTGGTGTTTCTTTAGTATTCCTTCACTAAATGGAATTTTAGCCATGTTTATTTTCTGACTTTTTTTGGTGAAGTTGTGAAATGTTTCGAGTGGCAAGTGCTAATGACGCTGACTAAAAAGAGAGCAAAACCCCCCTAAATGTGGACAAAAAAGTAATACTCTGATGATTCGTTCAACTCCATCCTTACCTGTGATGTTATGAAAAGCATTCTACGCAATTGGCATTCTCTGTAAATCCTACTGCTTCAAATTCATATTCAATTGTGCAATTGTTTTTGTTAGTTTTATCTTGGAGATGATATATTTATGCTTTGTAATACGTACGGTTTTGCTCCAACTAATTAACGCGCTCTTTGATAACTAACAAAGTTCGTCTCAGAGATTTTGTTTGGTTTTGTTGAAGCACATTCTCAAATATACAGAGACAGAATTATACGTCAAAATGGATGCAAATACCCGGAGAACATCAGCACCGTCATCATTATTGCATGCATTTGAAGATAATTTTGCAAACCAAGCTATCACAATTAGATAATTTGTAATAGAAGTCAACGATTGAAATGAAATGCATTTATAACACCTATCTACATTAATTACTTGAAATGTATGCATAACTAAACTTATTTATTTTTTCAGTATGTTATGAGCATGGCAGAGGATGACCCGAGGAGGATGGACGAAATTCGCAAATATGCGGCCATCTATGGGCGATTCGATTGCAAGAGGAAGCCAGAAAAGCCCCTGACACTGCACGAGGTGAGACAGTTTTCAAATAAAACATGATCTGAAACTCATCACAAACGCCATTCACACCTCATGCATGTGCTAATTTATGACGAGTTTCGGAACAAGTAAATTGCGATTGAAGATCAGTTATTCACCCACCTTCGTGGAACGTTAACACCGCAATGTTTTGGTCCCTAGGTGTCAGTGAATGAGGCCGCCGCTCAGATTTGTAAACACATTCCAGCTCTGCTGACCAGAAGGGATGAATTGTTCCCTTTGGCCAGACAAGTGGTCCGGGATAGTGGCTACCAGTACTCCAAAGGACATTCAACGTAAGTTACCAATCTATGTTACTTTCATGATTACCAAAAAAATTAAATGCTAGGTTTTCTAATTTGTGGAAATTAATGATCACTGCACTTAAGTCTGAAAAAGTATAATTCTTCGATGAAAATGGTAAGCGATTTGAACATTAGCATTTAACGTCCATGCAATCGAAGAGGTGCGTCTTTGAAATCGGACGAATGGTTTTTTTTCGATTGTTTTCAAGGCAAGGTGTAAAATACATGTAGCTTGCTCTTCGCACAAATTGAACGTTTACTTTTTTTATCATTTAACGAGGCAAATGAACTTGGATTCCATTCAACCTCAATTGCAATTTAGCATTCGTTTTTTTCATTAAATTCATGGCCATTTGTACAGAGCAGTAAAGACTTTGTCTGAAAACCATTTTGAATCAATTTTTATCGATTGTCACTATCTCCATTATTTAAGTTTACACATTTAAAGAGTCCACCCGGAAAGCTAATAAATTGTCTCCCTTTGTTTAACGCTATTAAAACCAGCGTTAAAATGTCTAATTTACGCACAAAATTCAAAGTAAAAACGAGCAGACTTCTCTAAATCAACTATGAGCTAGGCGTTTTTAAACGCATCGTAGCATTTTTAGTCAAATAAAATGTATGAACATGGCCATCCGAACGTCAGAATCTGTCTCAAGGGGAAAAAAATCTTTAATCACGATGCGTTTTTGCTCTATAAATTTTATTACCACATATTTTATTTTATTTTTTTCAATTTTTTTCAATTTTTTTTTTTTTTTACGAAAACGAGTTACACAAAGCGAGCATGCTTCGTCTTCCAGCAACGGAAAATAGACAAAATAAATACTGTGTAAAATAGAAATAATATACACTTTAAGAATGTGTGTTCGCGATTTCAAGCAAATATTTGACAAAGATCGACTTGGAGCATTTTGGAATTTGTTGGAAAGTTGAAAAGAGTTCATTACTTGCAATGCACGACGTTCAAAATCCTTTTTGGATGGAACGTTCTATTCGCAATTATTCGACATATTGGTATAGATTAGTATAGTGGTAAAGGTATTTCTAACTACGCTTAACAGGTTCATTTTTCTGGCATTATTTGGTCAGAAATTTGAACATTTTGCTGCGGATAACGCGAGTTGGAGCTTTTGCTAGTCCTTCTTTATTTTCGAGTAAACATCGCGCATGCTTCGGGAAGAAATTCGGCGATGCCCTAACCAGTGACAAATCTCGGCCATCCAACATGGTCAATGAGGACCAAATAATGGGCAGTTGTTAGAAGTTGGGGGAAATGGAATGGAAAAGGAGCCACACTTTCCAGAAGCTGGAATTAGAGGGTGCAGAATGCACGACGATGTGGAAAATAGGGATTGTGTTGCCTCTGGAGAAGGCGGTCCGGTGACATTTAATAAGCGGTGAAGAAGCTTCGTCCTTAGTGCTTCAGCACGGTTTTAGATGGGCATAATGTGGGTGGTTAAATCGACGCGGCGGCGCTCCTGCTTGTTTCTTTCCGTCTTGACTGGCTACTCGCTCGTCCCGTATTGATCGGACTTTCCATGAAAGGTTTTAATTTTCTCTCCCCCCTCATCTGTGTATGTATGAGCGCAATTAGGACAACAACGGACATCTTCTTGCCTACTTGTCTGAGATGTCAGAGGTTGCTATGGCAACTGCCTCAGTCTATGCTTAGTGCGCGCTCTCACTCTCCCTAGGGCAGTTTTTGCCCCTGCCAACAACATATGGCCATCCACGCTCCTCTCGCTGCATACGTAATTACGCATTTTAATAGCGAATTTAGTTAGCTCGCTGGAACGCCAAGGACTCGCGACGTTTGAGCTTTTCAAAAACAAAAACAAAACAAAAAAAATTGGACGAAACACTAAGAAAATTTAGCCCACTCCGTGTCTTGGCATCAAAACTCAGTCGTTCGGTCTAACAAGTTTTGTTATGGGGGAATACTCACGGGATGTACCGAAGTTGCCTTTTACATGTACATCTAACTATCCTTGGATTGTGGTCAAATCAATTTTTAAGAATTAACGATACATTTTAAACGTGAGCTTTTATAATTTCTTGCCAACTACCATTACTGAGTTAGGGACCATTTTGCCCGTGTTTAAATTGGTTTCCCGGTATTTTTTTATTCATATATTTTATTTGGCATGTTTTAATTTTTTTTAAATTGCATATAACCTGTATTTTGCGTGGAATTGCTAATTCTTACGAGATCTAATTAAATTATTTGATAAAATAGCACTAGTTAAATAACATTCAGCGATTACATAGGCTACTGTATGCCCTAGTTGTATTACTGGCAATTGAGTACGGGCACGGTGAAGCTTATTCCAGTCGCTTGCCAACCGGTTTCGAACCAGTGTCGTGTAGTTTCATTGAAGACGCTTACCACAAAGCGACGCTGGTTTTCAAGCGACTGGAACAAGCTTCACCGTGCACGTACCCATTGTGGGACAGCGATGGGTGCATTTGGTAGTTTTTTTAACAAAAACTTGGTGTGCAGTATGCGCGCTATACATCACCATTAAAAAGTCATGCGTAATGCTGTTGCGTAATTTTTAATTTAAAATATGGCGAGGCATTATTTTGTCGTATTTTCTTTTTCAATTTTTTCTGAATTTTAATTAGCCATTTTCCGCGTCTTTTGTTTGCCAATAAATAAAAAAATCTCAAATGAACCTATTAAAATTATTTATGGTCTTTCCATTCCTTAATGTCATGCCACATCAAAATTCCACCTGTAAAACGTTTTGCTATCTAAACACGTTCGGAATAAACCCTTTCGGCCTTGTATGTGATGAGATTCAGTTTTTTTTTGTGCTTCTCCCTTCGGGAACTTTGGCCAGTGGGAAACAAAAAAATTGTGTTTTTTTCCTCTCTAAGCCAATGTTTTTTTGGGGGTGAGCGTTTTCTATCTGATGAAATTACTAAAACTCGTGACTTGGCAATGTCAGGAGTGGGTTACCCTCAACATTGTGACATGGATTTCAATCACGTGATATTAACCGTGGCTTTTTTCGTGCGTGCCAAGGTTTTAAACTGGTTGATATTTTTTTTAGTTTTTTTTATACATAAAAAAATTCTTGGTACGGCTGAGAAGGGTTACTGCATGTCAGGTAGAAGTCGTTAACTTCAGATATGAATTAAGATTACTCATTTTTTTAGTGTTGGTGGGGGCCAGGTTATGGGGTAATATAGGACACCCTGTAGTTTTTTATTGTTAACATCTTGTATGTTTGGCATTAATCGTACCACGTACCGCACGTTGCCTAAGCTAGAGGACGCCACCTATCTATATACAGTGTATCATGGAAGTACAATAACTTATTTTTATCTATTAAATGTGAAACGAATCAGCATAATTGACCACTCTCTTTATACGTGGCCAGTGCATTTGTGCATTATAAAAACAATTTCCATGTTAGTGGGAACATCATTTTACTTTTTTTTTCAAATTTACCCTTGTACAATGGACAAAGGTAAATTGCATAACATGGTTTTCTTGTTTTGCTTACTTTTAGAAAACCTAACAAAATATTAAATTAAATAACATTTAGAATGAGTTTTCTGTGCAAAATACTTGGGAACAGGAGTCTGGGCATACTGTTCTGGAATGTTAAATAAGACAAGTTATTATAATTTTCAGTTAACTCAAACTTTCTATTACCTGCAAACTTAAGCATTACTTTTTATATTATAGTTATTAGTAAATTACTTTTGCTCTAAAGTTTCTTTTATAGAAGGTTTTATAGTTTCTTTTATGTAAATTTAGGGCATGTTTACCTTTGAATGTTACAAAGCATGTTCGTGTCACGAATACGATCTACACGTATACACACATACGCAGTTAAATTTAAATTTTATTCTTTATGGTAACTGTTTGGTTTCAATGCATGAGAATTAGTAGCTAACATTTGAATGTTTTAACCTCTCAACACGTGTCGTTTTTTAACGACTTTATTTTTGTTTGAATTTATTACTTGTTTTTGGACATGGTATGACATCCGATTTATAAAATATTTTTAAACATTTTTTATTATCCGTTCTAATTTTTCAAATGTTGTCTAGAGATTCCATCACATCACTTGTCCTCCCCCGTTTTCGAGATAAATGGAGGCTTTTGACCTACCTTTTTAAATTGGGAGCATGTTGCGAATTGCGTACGTATTTAGATTCATAATTAAGTCTTATTTAATTGATAATATTGTCCTTAATTCAAAATCCCATCAGATGTTCGGCCTGAAAATTATTTAGCCTCACTATGTAATGACCACTGTAAGCTAACATTTTTAAGTCTGAGGTCTCTCAACCCTTTTGAGTTGAAAAAACACCGAAAGAACCAGACGATTTTTTTCTTAATAGATACCAATTTTTTTTTTTAATTTTCATTTTTTCCCCGTTAGAAATGTTGCTTGAAAATTTTTCTCAATTACAGGTCTGTCTACGAGTTACGATACAGGTTTCCAACGACGAGTTGATTATTTCTTAGGAATTGATCCATAACTAACAATTAAAAAGTTAATTCTTCGCGTGTCTATTTCGAAGGATTTTTTTTTTCAAATGTATGAAGCTGGTTTAAAACTCTTTGGATACCGCCAACCAACACCTTGAATGAATATACAAAACGATCAGTTTTAATTAAGCAATTGATTTGTTACAGCCCTTACAAAAATGAGATATGCTAAAAAGGGATATTTTTCAATTCGTTGATCAAAGAAAAGGTACCTGAATTCATGATGCAGGTCCTTTCTTGCGGAAAACTAACAAGTTGAAGCATGTTAAAATTACGTTAAATGGTGTTGCTATTGATTGTGGTGTTTCCACAATCAATATTCTGTTAAAAAAGGAACATTTCTGGAGAAATTAAGTTTTTTAAATTTTTTAAAAAATTTTTTATCTGGACATACACGATACCTGTAAAATTGGAGGCGCTTTACTTTAAAGGCTATATAGTTTCAAAGTATTAAAAACTCATTCTTTATTCCTTTTTATCTAAGTTACATAACTTCATCGAAACATAATTATGTTGCTAAGAAATTATGGAACTTTGGAATTTGTCAATTGAAACATTTTTATTGAAGTTATTGGTAATAGACATGTCCGGACATTTTTTTACTGTGATCGATTACCTGTTTTACGTTAGATATTTTACAAATATCTAACGTCAGGGAAATGTCAGGGAAATTTGTGAGTGGTCAGGTAAACTTTCCCAAGTAAAAGCAAAATGCTATCCCTGCACTCAGTCTGCTAGCAGCTCCATCCCCAATCCTCGTCTGCTAGACTCGAAATCTAGTGTTTTGCTAAGCTTCTCATTGCAATTGTTATTTTATTTTTTACTAGCTGCATGGGCCCGGCCACGCGTTGCTGTGGCTTAGTCTAGTGATTCCCTCTATGATACCTCCTTGCTCCTCCCCCCTCCCCGGTA
>JAQGBX010003246.1:0-17840 GCA_034698745.1 Megaphyllum sjaelandicum
TGTAAACACACGGGTTGATTTATGCTAAAACGGATCGACTGTTCCGAAAGTCCCCAGTGACATTCAAATAGGATCTAGTTCAGATAACTGATTCGTTTTACACGTGCACGCTGTTGCGGGTGGTAATGGTCGGTACAGGCACAATGTAATTTTTTATTGTAACCCCACACACGCACCCCTCCTTCCCATTAACACCGCCTCCAACAACACCCCTCCAAAATTTCGGCAAAAAAATAAATAAACCGCCATTGACTCAGCACCATTTGGCACGAGCAGAGCATTTTCTCGCTTCTGGTCGTACAATACCCATATGCCACCATTTACCCCCACCACCATCCCGCTTTCCGTCTTACATAAATACACCTTCTTCACCTTTTTCCATTAACTATTTTTAATGGACACAACGGGGCCAGCGCGTTGAAAGCTATGGGGGAAGCCGCGCAGCTAGGGGGGCCCGGGCCACGAACTTCTCCAGGAAAAAAAAATCAGAGGAACTGCCCAACGACTAATGGAAGTCTTTGTGCCAAGACCAACAACAATCGAAGCCACTCGAAGAAAGGAGGCGCAAAAAAAATAAATGCCCACTTGCCAAAGTAGATTTAAAGCCGGGAACAATTTGCCATTGTAGTCTTCGGCGAAGGCAGCGCAATACATTGCATGATTTAAAACCGTAAAGTGACTGCGTGCCCTGAGAAGATGTACCATTAAGGTGACCCAAGGTGTATTTTGGCCATCTGAGCCCACCCAAAGAGGGACCTGCACCAGACACTCCGAAATTGTGACTTTTTCGGAAGCCCTCTCCAAGAGGTGCGTGTTGGGGCCCGCAAAAACCTTTGTATTCGGCCATCCCGGTGTGGCATCTTGACAACCACCGACACCTCTTCCAATTATCTCAATCCCGTGGCACTGCGGCTGCCTGGGAGGCCCACCAAGACGCCACCTACCTGATGATGACGCCGGACACCACAAAGTTCGCCGAAAATGAAAATGTAGGGAAATGACCCCCCCCTCCTCCCCCAGGGCCGTGCTCTTGAAAAAAAAAAGAATGCAAAAATGCGCTCTTTGCGCGACTTTTTAAGGTGTGAGACAATTGAGGGGGAAAAATAATAAGTTGCAAATGGCCTGAACTTGTCTCGAACTTGGACGCAGGCGAGGTCCGTGAGTGATAAGGTTATTATCTGCTGACGGCTTTCGTGTAACCTCGCAGTAATAGAGTTGTTCATAATTCGTGCGTGGGGTCGCTGGTGGCGTCATCGGAAAGAATGACCAGAGTTGCCAGGAATTCGCCGGTGCCAGAGGCCATGCCGAAGTTGTGACTTACGATGTCGAGCATATCTTGAAGAAAAAAGTAATTTAAGGTAAAACTTGCTGATGTGCTGCCCGGGCAAAATATAATGGAGGACATGTTGGTTGCTAAAGTTGAGTACATGTACATGTAATGCTTTCGTAATCTGGAGTAAAATGTAAGGACGTCCATTCGGAAGCGAAAAATGTTGGTTTTTACAGGAAATAATTTGGATTCACATGAATTGAGTCCTGGGGAGGCTCTCGAGACCACATAAGAGAAACAATCCAAAACATGGTGGAAGCCCATCATCGCATTCAGGACGTTTTAAGCTGGACATCTTCAGTGCCCCTCGAACGAAGGGGGTGTTGACTTTTAAAACTTTGCTTTTCAAACATTGTAAATCATTGCAACTGCAGGCATCCACCCTCTGCCGGACAGCACTGCCCGTGAATTATTTCCATTCGGTTCCATGTTTTCTGAGCGCTGTAAAATTAATTAAAGTATTGTTTTTAGAGTGAAGAGACCAAGCCGGGGTCATTTTTGGGTTGGCTCCATTCGTGTAAATCATTGGGAACTCCACCCTGGCTTAGCTAACCGACGTGTCAGTGGTTGACCACCCCAAAGTTGCACTCGCTCCGAACGCAACCCTCCCATCGTTCGACCCACGTGCTATAGTAACGCACCGCAACAGGGCGCCATGCGAAGCCTTTGCTCTCGCTCCAACAACTTCACCGATAAATCAATACTCCCATGAAACGGGCGATTAGCGTGACTAAGAATATACGTCGAAACAAAACGCCGATTTTTATCTGAAATGAAATCGGGTGTGTGCTTGCATGGCCTGTCTTTGCTCATTTCACGGTCAGGGAAAAGCAAGTGCATGGCAAGAATTTGTATACGCGATACCACCTTTACTGTACCGCTCGAGAGTGATATGAATTTTGGAGGGGGAGGTGGTACAGTCCTGAATATTGACTGATTTTTGCATTACATTGTTCAGGCGGCGTCAGTTTCGATTTTCCGTCTCGAGTGTTATCGTACAGAACTTTGATGTTCTTTGATGATGGAAACGCGAATGCGGTTTTTCACCCACCCTGTATTCTACTTTTAAACTATGGGTGTCCGTTCAGAAGAGCGATATGTTGGACTTTACGGGAAATTAAAGCTCGTATTAACACGAGTTGAACTTATAAGGCCATTAGGCATGTTATACAACAGGGGTACTCGGGCAGAAAATTCACTCCTTTTGTACACGTGACTATATATGACTGCCAAAATGTGATTCGTAAAGCTTAAGTCTGTCTGAGCATTCTTAAACTTACTTTGTTTTGTCATAATACATGTATAAAGAATCATTTTATTTCATATCATACTGTATGATTGTTGTATATAATCAGATTAGTTATTCAGTATCAATCACATCGTGTTAAAATGCATGCGATGTACAGTAAAGTATAACAATTTTCAATTACGTATTTTAGAAATTAATATCAAAAATGAATTAGGGAATATTTTATTTATTACAAACTGCTAATGTTTCATGTTGTATTGAGCGCAAATGGGGCTTAACTTTTGAGAAACAAATTTTTGACTTTTCAACTTTCTGCTGCTTACGGAGATGAACCACCCTGGTTGCATAAGCTGACACGAGCCTATTTTTCCCCAAACTTTTATCGTGCATCACGCCGTGCACGACCCACCATATGGCTCGTCTGCTTTTTATTCAACCTTATCTTTTGACAATAAACGAACTTTGTGGCACGACGCATTGTTTACGTTTTGACTTTTTCCCTCGTTTTTCGTGGTTTTCGAGCGAAAGTTTGCAGAGGACCCACCCTTCCTTTTCTTCTTTTCGTTTTTTTCTTCTTTTTTTGTTCGTTGCATCTTCAGTCGTGGAACAAGATGAAAACCTTCAGATAAACCCACCTTTTTATATCTGTTTATACAATCGAGGAATTTAAATTCCCCCCACTAACTAAAAACGCCAGCTTTTTCGTGCCCTCGTGTGCATTACCAAATGTCCGCAAAAAGTTCTCGAAAAACTGGTTTCATTAAAAATTTATTTGTTTTATTCATCGTCATTTCGTGTAATTGTCGAGCATTCGCGTTATACTATGTACATGTACTGTATGTCCATTTTTTGGAGTGTCTTCTAGCTGAATTCGTTGAACTCAATTAGACGCCAACCACATCCCTCGCGGATCATTTCTCAGATGATTTATATTCGGGGGAAAAGTTAGTTTTAGTAGAATTTCACCAAATTATACAAATGCGCGGGATTGTTGTTGAGGGTATACCTTATTTTAATCCACCAGAATTGCTTTTGCTTTCCCGGTTCTCTTGGGAACGAACGAGTTTTTTTCTTTTCTCGAAATTATGTGAAATTTAATGAGACTCGAGTATTGTTTCGCAATTGTGAGAACGAGCCCTCCATTATACGATTAACTTTCACTTTATACAGCACGAAAAAGCATTCCGTGTTTTTTGGGTACCCCTTGTGATCGTGCCTTTCATAATGGAAGCATTAATTGTGAGCAGGCGGATAGGTTACGCGTTTTATTGTTGTTTAATCTATATAGTTTAGCGCATTAAAAAGTTATCGAACTATTATCTAATTAGGCCGTTGGTTTAATTGACTGTGTGTATTCACAGTACAATCTCATGGCTTACTGAACTACATGTTTAATTGAAGGGTCGATGTCAAAGAATGGTAAGAATGACGGTGCACATACACTGTATACAATAAACCGTCATGTTTGCTAACTTATTTTCTTGTGAGTTTCTTGTATACGTACGATGTGAATTGAGGGGCATTAATGATATAACAAAAGTTAAATTACTGGGTGCGCGTAGTCTTTCCCTCATTAAGAAAAGTCATAAAAATCAAGTTAATACTACTTGTAGGTAAGAAGCATTTGGTTCGCAGCATGATGCGTAAACTCATCAAGTTTTAGTATGCAATGAGAATACAACTCCAAGAGAAGGATGCATTCTCGTCTTCAATATAAGGCACTACATGTACAGTATATAGCCTAACGTAACACCATGCATGGACAAAAGTCAAAGAGTCCGGCGACCGTGGCAATCTATCGGTTGGGAAAAGTGGCACTGAGCCATTCATGAACAATTAAAATCATCAAGTTGGTGGATGCACTTTCTTGTAAAGTTACCCAAGGTTGAAATTTGTCCAACTAAGCGCAACATGGAGCTCCAAAAACTCTTTCATCTTGCGTCTGGCAATCTGCATTGTCACCTAGGCTTTGTTACAAAGCTGGTGGAACTTTGCGTAACAAAACTACGACTTTGATTGCAACATGCCACCAACCACACGTTTCTTCCTAACACTGTTTTTATAAAACCGACATTTCTTAGTAAGGGAATAGCTTTATTTGCACTCTGTATAATTAACTTGGCAATAACTTCTGACAAAGCCATTTTTTAAAGTGTATAGACGACATTTCCGTAAATCGTTTGATTTTATTTATAATTTCATGGAAATGTTTTGATTTTATTGCTGGCTAGCTGACAGCGATAGTTTTATGCGCTAATGAGCGTATAAATATGCAAATTAATTTCAAATCATGCTCGGGACGTTCATGAACAGGGCGTTATATTCCGTCCATGTGCCGTAAATCTGCAATGTAATGGCGTTGTAATTTTGCTTTATAGTGGCTTTATAACATGCTCTTACTTTCTGAAATTCCCCTAAGGCGCGAACAATTACTCGCCTGGACATTGTTTGCACATTTTTTTTTTATCTCGGAGATTAAGTTTGAGGATAAGTTTAATGGCGTTATAAGCATTCCCGCCTGCGCTTGTTTCAGAGATTCGGTTTAAATTTTAAGTTAAATAATGGAGGTGAGGGGTATGCACTTTTGTTCACCAAGAGGGGGTGGGCTGTTCTTATTGACCCCTTAGAACGGACGCGTTGCCGAAAATGTTTAACACGCGTGTGTTGCGTAGGCATTTCGCACGAGTTTCCATACAAATTGGGAAATAATTACTAACCAGGTAATTTACTTTTAACAAAAGAAACGATTAGAGGAAGTAAGCGTAAGCAAAAAAACCCGTTTCGAGATATTTCCCGAAATTAGGAAAATTGTATAACTTCCCGCGAATTGCCTGAAAAATAAAAGGATAAATCTGTAGCTTGGCTACACATGTGGGTCAACCTCTGCTAATGTTACGCTTTAACGAAGTAATTAAAGTATTCGCGTGGTAATTTCTGTAATTCTTAATGCTCGCATTTGCATGCCTAGCAAATTGAAGCCAATCATCTTTCAGAGCAAAGCGAATTTCGTGCTAAACTTGCATTAAAATGGAGTATTTCCTGGGCGGAGTAATTGGCCAGCACGTGACAAGAAGCCCTTCCTTCCGTTGACGTCGAAAACGTAACGAAGTTCTTTCTTTGAAATTGATAAAGTATACTTGACTGCAACTTTGATATATTTTCTCAACCGCATTGCAGTTTAGTTTCATATCAAAGGTGTCATTCATGGCAAATTCCATATACTTTTTAATATTAATTCTGGTACTATTTGCATTATTTTCGGACAGAAGCCATGTTTATGTGCCTTGCATGACTTGTTACGAGCAGCTTATGGGAATGCTCGAAGTTAGGGGTTAATTCAGGTGACTAACAATAAAAGTCAGTAATTTTATGAGCTGGGACAAATGATTCCCGTCAACGATGATCATGAACACTTCGTGCAGACAGGCTGAACAATGTGCGTGAGAAAATTAAAAAAAATGGCTTTTGAGGAGTAAATCACCGAAAACATCAAAAACATGTGGGGAAGGAAAACAGGATGGAGGTAAAAATGGGAGGAGTTAATGAGCCAGAGGATGTGATGCAAATCCGTAACGTACAAAAACCTTTTGTCAAACCTGCATTTTTGTCGCATGGTTGATACCGAAAATGTTAACTTGTGCTCGTTTGACAGACACTGTCATTAGATATGCACGAAAAGTGAATAGAACCAAACACATCAAACGAAAATCTTGAACATCTTCATACCAATTGCAACCCATGCATGTTATAATTACCTTGCACTAAAAGCTGTGGTGGCTTTTTATGACGTCGTGTGAAATGTACGTAATCACGATGACAATTATATATGAATTTGTGAGAAATCATATCATGCAGACTTCATTGTACATATATAAGCCAAAGTTTCGAGAAATCACAAAACTGCATTTCCAGAAAAGTTATATACTTTGGCACATTCAGCAATTCTGTGCTTTACTGATATATACTTGTGTTTAAAAACGATTAATATTTCTCAAACATGCATTATAGTAAGTTTAATGCATGAGGTGTTAACTAATGGGATAATCATTTTGCTTTTTTTTTTAGTTTAAATTAAATAAAAGCTATTTTTTATAAGTTCCTAAGTATATAAAACTACACGTATAAACAATTAGTGGGTAAATCTTGCGAACATGTCTTTTCTTCTTCAACAAAACCTTTGTGTTCAAATTGTTTCGAAACTTCGTGGACAGTATAGGCCCTAATCGGAAAACCATATATTCTTTAATTTGTATCGGGCTGCATTCGTATACAGTTTATACTGCTTATTTACTTTACAAAGTGAAGTGCCATATATGCATTCGTGAGGTGCAGATAATGCTTTTTTTTCTGTTGTTATAAATCGCCGATTTCAAGACGAATTTCTTGAAACCTCGAAGGGGTCAACAGCACATCAAAAAGATATATATAGCCTATATATACAAATGCGAGCCCTCTCGCCTATTATAAACATACAACTTGTAGTTTATAATCAAAAGCTCACAAATATACGGAAAGGGGGTTTCGTGCCGAGAACTTGAGTAGATTTCGGAAAAATGAGTTTTGGGCTTTTCAAGTTTAGACATTTCATAAATCACGTTTTGAACTCATTCCATTTTGCACGTCCGCATTCATTTTGGTTAATTTTCTTTGAAGTCAGCATAAATGCCTAAGCTTACTCGGTGCTTAGCGGGCAAAGCACGAGAAACGTATAGCGTGCTGCGCACACTATATTGTTGTAGATTTCCATGGTGTTAAGCTACGCAATATAAGGTTGTTGTTTTTTTCACGTTGTCATTGTCTTTTTTAACGTTTTTGCAAGATAAATTACAACACCTTTCTCGAGGTTCTAATTCGAGAAAATTCCTGAATATGCAAGTGCACATTTCAGATGAAAAAGTAAACAGTTTTCACTGAAAAGTACAAAAATAAAACTGCCGAAGAATTCTTGCCAATTGAAATGTTATTGCAGGTGTCAGCTGCATGCTTCACATTATTGGGCGAAAATTGGTTTTGGATGAAATATGGAATATTAAAACGATAATCACCTATACTGCTTGATTGTTGAGAACGTTTACCTGAATACGTCTTCGAAAAAACCTAATTTTTTCGCGAGTGGTTCACGAGGTTACAGTTGTTACAGAATATAGGATGCTGCACCGAATTTTAAATATTGGGCAAAAAGTACCTGCTTCGTGTAAGCGATTCTTAAATGTAGGCCTCGCGAGTAGATATGCCTCTTGACTTTTAACCAGGGCAAGGAATTCCCTCAGCTCTCTGTGATTAAGGTTAAATGCCATGCCATAAAATACTCGAGCCTATACACAAAACTGGCGATGGTTGACACGGGATGGAGTCATCGAGAGAATGGACAAAAAACGGGGGTTAAACGGGTCACATAGTTCGGTTGGAGTAATAAGACGAGCGTCGGTGGTTGTTGAAATGTTAACAACCGAGTTAACAAACTTGGAACACGTATTACATCGAGGATGAGAGATATTCGGATGTTCATTCCGATGCCATTCAACACCCATGTATCAATTTCTATGGCAAGGCTATGATAGGCTACTAAAACGTCCTACGTCCAATGGAAAAAGATGGACATAAAACGTTTACAGTAGTTGTCATTCGGTTGTACTGTCACGATGCCTTTCTGGAGCAGAAGTGTCCGAAATGTAACATTGATAAACATGTGACGTTCCAGGATATGCCAGCAAAAATACTGAGCAATGATCTAGCTGTTTAAATATCTGATATCCTGTGACTCAGAGCAAATTCTGTCCTCAGCATTACACTTAAAAACAAACATTCGACATCGTTACTCGCTCTAAAATTTAATATTTACACCAAACTTGAAATGTTTTTACAAGAATAAAGTACACGTAATGCAGGATATGAGAATGTTCATGCAACACAGTCAATATTAGTTGAAAAGGTCATAGTACATGTATAACTTAACTATAAATGCCATATCAGGGTTTTATAATATCGGATGAAGTAAATGCATTTTAATACACTATACTAAACTGTATAGTTTTAAGTAATAAGATTAAATTTACATTAACAAGGTAATCCAATCTGATAAATTTGAAGAAAAAAAATAGGATAAGGTATATGCAGTACATGTAGGCCTACATGTAAGTGACTAAGTGATTCGACATTTCGTCGAAACTTTGCTGTTTATTTAATCTTTACAGATCTTTTTCTGTCAAAACGTGAGTCCTACCCCTCGAATATTTGGCATTTTTACCTCGTCCGAGACTTAAGGTTTCAGCGTGACGTGCACAATTTGAAATCCCTCCTTACATCTCACGAAACTCGAGATTTTTGGAGATTGGAAACATTGATTGCAAGTTTCGCTACAGTGTCCCTCCGCCTATTTCCGAAATCCAGAATTCCTTGGATGTTCTAGGAAAATCGGACTGATGTTGTCGGGAATGCGATAAGCGCATCTTCAGGAGAACGTCCGGTAAATATTAGCTTATTTCCGATGGCCAGAAGATGATAAACCCCGCGTGCGAATTGGCGTGATGAATTGGCGGAAGGTTAAAAGTCGTCTAATATCTTCATTACCTATGGGAAACCATGTCTTAACACTATGACTTATGGTTCTCCACTCCCACTCGCCTTGTATCGATAGGGTATAAAGGTTGATACCCTGCCTTCGAAATATCCCAAAGAAAAGTGGGCCAAAAACGAGCTGGTTGCCCGGGGTCTGTATCGCGATGGTCACTTTTTGCAAAACGTTTGCGTGTTCGCGCGGTAATAACAGGGATGGCGATGTGGCGGTTGATGGCGCTGCATATCGCCATGGGTGCTGCTACCTTTCAACTTTCTGCCCAAACATGGATGACTGATGCGAGTTTTCTGTTATTAATGGGGGGTTTATTATACGCCATGGCACGCAAGCCGTTAGTCGTTACCGAATTTATTGATAAATTGAGCAAAAGAAATTCCTGGCTTTTTCCGAAACGCAGCTATAGCTTTTCCCCCGGTGCTACCTGGACAGGTACGCATTTGCAGGGAGGGTATTATTCGCCAGTTTCTTTTGTTTGCACTGGTCCGACTGGGGCTCCATTGGTCTCTAAACCCCCTCCAGACTAAGTGAGGCATGAGCTGGTTGCACGCGAGGAAGCGTGGTGCCGGGCATCTGTTCAATGCGCTGTAGCCACTGTTGATGCAAAAGTTCGGGCTCGAGGCTGCTGATAAACTCTGATGCACAAGCGAGAAAAAATTAACTAAGATTCCCTGCTTTTTTAAAGTATTGTCTGGTGTCTGCAGCGATTGTTAGTCGTGGGTTCATGGTCACTTTCGTCGCGCGTGAAATTTCACCGTTTGGAAGAAACACGCAATAAGAAGTTTTATTCTCAAATTTTGAAACTGCCAGGGTGACGTACTACCAGAACGATAATGCACACAGCCTTAAATTTGGAGGCGAGTAAGAGATATTTGAGGAGAATAATCTAAACTGAAAATTAAATATTGTTTGTATAGAATTGTTTTTCCCGTAGTTACAAGTTTTTTAATAAAGCGCAGAAATCAGTGCCGAAATATTGGATTATGCACTAATTCTATGTTAATGTCTACGATATTTTATTCACTCCACAAAGCTATTCCATTCCCAATTGTTCCTGGAATTGATTTTAAAAAAATGGTCCAAGAATTGATTCATTCTGCTCCAAACTGGACCAAGAATTTCTCAATGTCATTGATATCTGTCAAGAGTTATCGAAATCGTAATCCTTGTGCCATGTTATAGTGCACCAATCCAAACTCTTATGGGCAATTTGCAATATTCAATCAGCGTCGGCAACTAGGTAATGTGCAATTCGGTTCGATTCATCATCTTGTTTGTTGGTGATTTCCATGCAACGGGTTTTCAGACAGGACGTTGGCGCGTCCTTGCAATCGGTTTTTTTACCGCGTTATTCTCAGGGTCTGCACCATGAAATTAGTTTACACTCGGATGTACACGGTGTATCCCCGATGCCGTTCGGTCATCGGGAATGAGTGTTCGAATTTGCTCCGTCCATGGACGACCGACCTACTTCAGCCTAATCTCTGCCTTCAATTGCAGTTTAACACTTAAGCGTTAATTCCTCGAGCGGGTTCAACGTTGTCCATTCGTTCAGCCATCAGTGAAGCATCACTATTTGCGATTCGGCTCATCCCTATCTAAACACACGCGCAAAGAGCATGTCCCCCTCTTCGCCACAGTCCATGCGGCAGCACCCCTCGCTGGACCGGATGAAACTCTTTAAGATGTTCGCGAGACTCGCGCTACTAATTGCAGTTAATTGTGGGAAACCAGAGCTACTTCTCAAGACTGGCTCTTGCAGGCTGCAATGATATTAGACGAAGTAATGAGAAGCTAGAATGGCTGATGTTAGTGATTTGTTTTTGCCATGGATGTTCCAGTTTTTTTTTTCTTTTTCTCTGACCATATCTGCTAGATCCATCCAGCAGGGCAACTCTTGTCAAGAGATGCCATGGCCATAACAGAAAACATTGCGTTTTTTCTGGAAGCCCTATATTTAACCCCCCTGTTTTGGCTTCGCTATCCGTAGTGGCATGTTTATAAAATATGATATTTTTGGCTGAAAAACATGATCTACGGCACCCTACTCGTACTCGTCGTTGAAACCTTGTTTATGGACCTCCATTCTCAACGTTTCGCATCACAGTAAACGACGTTTAAGAAGAAATGAGGCACTGAACCTCATCATTAGAACAAGCACGCCCCGATATTAAGTAACAACTGCGCTTAAACTGCAGAAATATGAACAGAAAATTTATACGAAAGGCCCGGGGGAGAGAGAGACCCGACATTTTCGTGGGTTCAGGGAGAGAACAAAAAAAAACTCCTGAAGATGAACAGACATCCCGTGCGTGTGTATACCAAGATGTTTGGGGTATGTGTCTGCGCAGTTTTAATGTTTTTTCTCCGTAAATATAGACCTGCCAAAACATCTGAGGCCCGCTTAGCGCATCGCCACGTGTCCTCCAAGGCAGGGAGAAAAAATACATTTTTTCAGAACAGAGGTTATGGGATGAAATTAATGGGCTAAACAAATACAATTTACCCACGTAAACGTGGGTAAACGATGAAAATATTTTCTCTGCTTCTTTATCGGAAATTGAAGTTTGCTTAAGCCCGGTTCTCCTATTGTGTACTGTATCCTTCCTGAAAAAATGTTAATTTCGACATTTTTGGGACACCCAACTTTCAATGTTTCATTGAACCTGTCTGCTAAATGCCACAAAAATATATTTAAACCTCTGTAAAACCATTTGAAAAATATTCAAAGTTTAGACATTAAACATTTGCCATATTCGTAAAAATCAGCTTTTAAAACATGCGTTAAGTCCTTGGTAATACCTGTATACAGGGCAGCGCAAAAGTGCGATGGTTACCTCTGGATCTTCAGCATCTGTCAAAGATGAAAGAAACCACTCTTCAAATCTATACACGTACACAATCTTCGCAGAATTAATTGCTGAAAATTTGCACATTGGCTCAGATAGCATCGTGCCCGTACAATCGACGCCATCTTTCCAAACTGACTATCAAAACTGAATAATGCGGTACCCTGTATATAAAATAAGGCTTTAATTGTTTGCAAACCTGCCCTTGTTTGCCCTGCGCGCAATCAGAACGAGCTAATTAGTTTCTACTAGAGTGCATGGCAACCTCTGTACATGGGACTCTGTGCCTCACCACCCTTTTGGTATCGATTTTTCACGTTTTTCGTGTCCATCCTGGGCAAACAAAGCCCACGAGTCCACTTTAGAAAATGTAAATAAGCGAGAGCTTTTTAATGGCATTAATCAATTTGCATCATTTATTCCGAGCGTCACGCGGACCCCGGATCATTATTATTTTTGGCACGTATGTCGTGGACCCGTTCCCTCGATGGGTGACTAACCACGACCCGCAACAATCGTGACTTTATCGTGTTACAATCAAAATAATCGCCACCGCCTTCATTCTCTCCGTGACTTACTTTCCTCGTTATTTATTCGATCGATATGTTGCGGCTTTTTTTTATTTCATGTCGTGCACTAATGTTGTTTTGTTCTAGCTAAAGGTTTGTAATACGAGAGTTTCGCTTTTTCTCCGAACTCAAAACTCTGTTTAGGGCCGTACTGGGTTTAGTATTACGAGTTCATTGTTACCGACGTTTACGTCAGTACGCTGTGACACAGAGGTGAGGTCAGAAAAACAAATGGCCCAATATCAAAATATTGGGAGAAGCAAATTCCATAATCGCGAGTCATAAGGTCGCTCCTATTCCAAGCATACAACCAAGAAGAAATGGGGTTTGTGTCACGTGACGGCATCACGTGGTTTCCTTCGATCCCTATTGGTTGGTTGGAAATTTGTTGGAGAAATTCGAGATGCTGGCTGGTAATTCGACAGAAGTTATACGTTCGTGCTGTCATTCATACTGTATAGGCTATATTCCGAACCAATTAAGTTTATTGCGCAATTATTATTATTTTTTGGTTTTAGTATATACACAGGATAGTAAAACCGTAGTATTGAACTTGTGAACATGCATATGGAAGAATACATGGAATCACATTTACTTTTATTCTAATCTTAATTACCATCATCTATACTAAGTTTTGTCGATTGATGGCACTTCATGGCGTGCCATAAAATGTCTTGCCATGATAATCAAATTGAAACCGTGAAAATGTACTTCGGTATTGTTTTTTGTTTATTTTCATTCTTGTCCAAGCTTTATCATGCTTGAAAAGCAAAGATAGCCGGGAAATATTTTTGGAACTTTTATCTTTCAAAAATGTTCAGTTGTATACGTACAGTGTAGGTCTACTAATATCAGTTCAGATGATAGACATTGACAGTCTGATAGTGACTGTACAATTGTATAAACCCAGAAAAGCTGAATAATCATCACATCGAAGGAAGATCAAAGTCTCGTCTTTGATTTCACTTTCATTTTTAAAACAATAGCTTTCAGGTTTATTGGGCAATGTATGTTTATTATAAACATCAAATGTAGCTTCCGGGCCATATCATGCCGTATACTTTAACTTAGTTTATCCTGGCAATGATAAGCGCTAATGTTCGTGCCATTCATGGCATTATTATCTAAATCAAACAGAAAGGAGGTTAACGACCGCTTTCGCTGGATATGTTATTAGTATACACATTATACCTCTATATACCTGGTCTTTTAATCCTGCGACCAATTCAATGATAATTGTATGGGGACACAGCTGCGTTTTCTATTTTTAAGCATGTCCCCCTACATTGCCCACCTATTTGATCCTCATCCAGTCCCCCTGTTTTTCGTGAAATATTAGTCGAGTGTCACCTGTATGAGGGAGATGTTTACTACAGCAACATGAATTTTTAATCCACCCAACTCCATGGCCACAGATGTGCGTCCGCCATAAAAGTGCATTTTATTTATTATATACAAATGGAAAGCAAAACCAGATCCATCCTCCGTAAATCCCGTTTCGTCATTCCGCCTTTGAAAGTACACGTACTCAACCGACAGTGTTGCCGGCCATTAACTTTTCGAGTGTACAATGTACTTCTGGTTTTCTTTTGAACGGAAACCCAGTTTTTAAAAGTAATCTCTAAAAGCCTTCGACTTTGCGTTTCAGGGATTCGTTCCCACTGTTGCGTGTGATGGCACGTAAAGCCAACATCAGCTCGTTTTTAAAATGCATATGAATTAATTAAAAAAATTTAAAAAAAAACGAATTGTAGTTTGAGTGGCTTTTTTACAGAGTTTTTACAACGCAATTCCTGTTTTATTCGCAGTGAAACATCTCGATTACTCTGCTGGTTTATCCCAAATAGTTTTGGCTGTACGTAATGTACCGGAAGTTGACATTTTTGAGTTGTCACTTCTGTATAGCGGGGGTGGGATATCACGATTCAGGGTCATTGATAAACTTCTCCAAAGCTCAATTTATTATTCGCCTAAAGTGTTCAGATTGTTGAGTCTGTTAGAGGTTAAGACAATGGGTTGGTCTGTATATAAAATTCGACATGGACATGAAGTTAATCACGTCATTAACTAATACTCCGGGAAGAACATACATGCATACACGTACGAAAGTCAAACGAGATTAACAACGAAAGTCGTTGGTTTCTTCCTGTTTCACTTCATCGAATCAATGCAAAAACAGAGCACATGATGCAGCTTCCTCGTAACAAACAGCGTAGCAAACGAGGCTTCTCGAATTGTTTTACAAACTAGAAAACAAATGGCCTCCTCGGTGCATTGTGATGTCATTATCTCGTCATCCCTTTCACCGAGGCCAGGAGGTTAGTGCAACAATGGTCTGACAGAGATGGATTGAATTCGGGATACAAATGGCTTCTTAATTCTAGTTGGTCCACAACGTTTCAAATGGGATTCGGTATTTTCAGATCGATTTTTGTTTTCCTCGATTCTTTTTTCCAACTCTGCGCACGTCCATTTTTCCTCGGCCAACGCTTTGTGTTTGCAGGGCATCCCATCTGCGGTTGTGATGGCTGTTCAACTTCCTGCTAGCGCCTCCCCATCACTTCACAGCGGTGGCTCCTCTGTTGTGACCCATTCGTTTCGTATTATGTATTAATAATATTATAAATGGACGCTCGTCCCATTCGCGATGCAACCCATGCATTGTTCGAGAAGTTAGGAATGCCGCATAATATTTTGAGTGGTTTGCTTTTTGAACGGCATCCTGGAGCCCAACGAGGAACAGCAGAAATGGTTGGCTGCTCCTGTTTCATACATGGCTGCTCCAGCTAGTGCTTTAGTGAACTTTTGAGGGCTTGCACGGAGAACCACTAGAGAGCATGAAGTTTTTTGCCTGGTTTCCCATCTGTTGCTAACGAAAAGTATACTGGTTTTGTCAACATGCTGTATTCCTCAAGAGTACTGGTCAGCAAAATACCTTCGTGAAACCAGAAGGCCTGAATTCCTTCTATCTTTTAAAACATGCTACCATATACTTACATGTAGACCAAAATTGTAGGAAATGTTTCACATTTTATTAATGTTATTGTTCGTTGAAATGATTCCGAAAAGAACAAGAAGTAAGGCTCGGCATAAATTCCACGCAGTTTTGTCACTTCAATTTATCATGTATTTGGAATTTATTTTAAAATTGTGAAACGTTACGGATGATAAATTGAATGCTTATTTTGCTGTCTTCACATGTGGCATTTTGATATAAATTTCAAATTTAACGTGATTCAACGCTGCGACCTCCATATTACCCGCAAAGGTTATCCTTGCAATAAACGATGCATTGTTTGTCAAGAAAAATATGCAAATGTCATTTTTCTGGGAAGGATTGAGGAATGTTGTGGCAGAAGAAAAATGCTCGCCGGTCACTCCTTGTCTTTTTAGTTACACTTTTTTGAAACGACCACTGAAAAAGTTCGTTTCGATGCAATACAGTACATGTATGTCGTTCATTAATTTTAAGTGGACTTTTAATAGAACTGACGGTCTGGCTGTAGTTCAACAAGTTACTTCTTTTCTTATCTCGTGGTACGACTTCGTTACCTTGTTTTCGATCGCCATCTGCGTGATGGCAATAAAAGAGGTGCTACAGCTTTTAATTATCCTATCTTATCTAAGTGTCAAAATGGTCATTAAGCTTTTATTCACTTCTTCACCTTCGTCCCGCAAACGCATTTACATGTAATCCCTTCTTTTACGATTCGGCAATGTCAATTAAGATACACTGTACGTGATTAGGAGCAGCAGCGTGACCAGCTCAAAGGAAATCATTCTGTCCTCAGGTGTGTCATGCTTTCACGCGGTCATTTTTGTTACCCAAAATGTCCGAAAAAAGAGAGAGAATGCAAAAAAGAGGTAAGCTTTTGCTGGTGCTTTTGTTTTTTTTTGTGTTCGAGGAGATGCTGAAATAGCAGCACGCTCGAGTCGAAATAATTAAAGGTTAATAACTGAGGTAACTGTCGAGCTTAGCCATACCATTATGCCGAAATAATGAGTCTAGCCTACTCGTCATGTACCTTGACCCGCTACGGTATTGGCACGTGGACGCAATTTAATGAAGGACAATCTTAAACTGTTTCCTGTTACCTCATAAATTATATTGGAAATCTCATCTGACGAGGACAAGTTCACGCAAAAGTTAACACGAGGTGGAAAAAAATTAGTTCATTAAATTTAGGTAGCGAAATTATGTTATTCGAATTGTCTTGTAGAGCAGACGAAATGTACGCTATTTTGATTACGAAAAACCATTTTATATACAGTGTACAATATAAAAAATAAGGCCGCCGTGCGACCTCTGGTTTTAAGTAGTTTTTCTTAAAAACAAAATTAAAGTGTGCTTCGCGTGGCTATTTGTACAAATTATTTTGGCAGAGAGAAATGCAATTTTCCTCACTTGGGTCGCGTTTAATTTGATTCGTATGCATTTTACCCTTAGATTTCTCACTGCAACGCCTAAAGTAGTTTGCACGGACGTTGTTATTTCCTGACCTTTTACTCCGAAAATCATTCCGCAAAATTAACCAAGCGAAGC
Organism: Megaphyllum sjaelandicum; assembly: GCA_034698745.1. Taxonomy (NCBI): domain Eukaryota; kingdom Metazoa; phylum Arthropoda; class Diplopoda; order Julida; family Julidae; genus Megaphyllum; species Megaphyllum sjaelandicum. Next base: position 17,115 of record JAQGBX010003246.1, read on the forward strand.
CATGTACAGGGAAATTTCGGTAAAAATAGTGCAAATTATGTATATCCGTTACGCTCGGGTACACGGTATATTCATAATGAATGCATGGGTGGAATTGTATTATAACTATATCTTTAACGAAACTGAAAACCAAACTAGTAGAAGTTCTCTGATCTTTCACAATTTGCAATGCCTATATGCAGCCATTGCAAGCAACAACTATAGGCCTACTGTACGGGATGTCCCTCGATGAGCTAAGCGAAATTATGGATCATAATCCCACGTTACCGATGTTAATTGACCTGTTACGTATTTTTCATTTGATTCTAGATTTTGAGTTCTAATTCTTACTCCCAAACACATCCTTTAACGTGACAAGATTGCTTAGTTTTCAGCATGCACAGTTTCAAACGGAAGCATAGGTTTATATGTTTAAGCATATACTTCTCATCTTCTGTTTAATTTATATTGAGTAACAATCATGCTTTAGCGTACATGCTTATAGCATGGTGGCTTATAGGTTTGCATCCTCGTCTTGCAATCTACCGATTGATTCCTCAGGTTTGATTCCCGGGTCGGCTATCATCGATTGGGGTTTTTCATGGTTTCCCACAATTCTTCCAGGCAAATGCTGAGATAGTTCCTATATATTAAATCGGCCATGACCGTCATCCCATCCCACCCTCCTCGTTAAAATCCCAAATACGGGAAAATTAATTAAATTGTGAATTTGGGGTCAATCAAATT